>VZQC01011341.1:5459622-5583915 GCA_009823505.1 Rhizomys pruinosus | reverse complement strand
CCTCTGCCCCCCTAGTTACTCACAGCCTGCTTCGCTCCCTGACCCACGTCCTCTATCCACCCTAGTTACTCACAGCCTGCTTCGCTCCCTGACCCACGTCCTCTGCCCCCCTAGTTACTCACAGCCTGCTTCGCTCCCTGACCCACGTCCTCTATCCCCCCTAGTTACTCACAGCCTGCTTCGCTCCCTGACCCACGTCCTCTGCCCCCCTAGTTACTCACAGCCTGCTTCGCTCCCTGACCCACGTCCTCTGTCCCCCTAGTTACTCAGATCTTTCTCCTTTATAAAATGACAGCAAAGCTCCACTCCAAAGGTTCACGTGGCTCAGAAGCAAGCCCACTGCCAGGCAAGCTACCCCGTGTGTGGTGCCTCCTTCCTCTCAAGCTCACAACCTACTACCTTTCAGCTCCTCATCTGTCCACACATCTGTCCATCCTGCGTTCTGTCTCTCCCCAACAGATGATCAAATCCTTGAAGAAGGCCATGGTGCCAGTGCTGAGTGACGTGACTGTGGAGTGGGTCTTTCCTGAGACCACAGAAGTCCTGATCTCACCCATCAGTACCAGTTCCCTCTTCCCTGGGGAACGGCTGGTGGGGTACGGCATTGTGTGTGATGCCTCCCTGTACATCTCCAATCCCAGATCTGTAAGTACCCTGGACATTCCAGGGGTTCGTGGTGGGGAGGGCGCATCCCCATGGCCATAAGCCATTCTTAGCTGCAAGCCTCTTCACTACAGCTGGGAACTGGCTGGCCTTAAACAGTTGTGAGTCAAGATTTCCAGCTGTGGGCAGTTGATCATGATGACCTGCTTATGTGGGTGCCACTATTTGAAAGTAACAGTCTTCTTTAAGCAGGGCGTGGTGGCGCACGCCTTTAATCCTAGCACACGGGAGGATCTTTGTGAGTTTAAGTACAGCCTCTTCTCCCTAGCAACTTCCAGGACAGCTGGGGCTACAGGGAGACCTTGTCTCAAAAAGATTAGAAAAAAAAAGAAGAAAATATGGCTGCGGGCATGGCTCAGCGAGTAGAGTGCTTCTCTTGCAAGCATGAGGACCTGGGTCTGATCCCCAGAACCCACATAACATTCCAGGTACAGTGGCATGTCTTATCCTTCTGCCTCCATATGCACACACATAAACATTCACACATATATGCCCATACACACGTAGATAAAAATAATAATCAAAAAGACCAATAATCATCATCATCATCATCATCAAGGGCCAGGTATGGTAGTGCACACCTCTAGTCCTAGGACTCAGGAGGCAGAGGCAGGCACATCTCTGTGAGATCAAGGCCAACATGGTCTATATAGTGAGTTTCAAGCCAGCTGTGGCTATAGGGAGACCCTGTCAATAATGATAATAATAATAATAATAATAATAATAATAATAATGAGGCAAACCACGATGGAGAGCAGTCATGACTGGTCTCGTAGTTGAGGCTGTAGGGAACAGAGGGGGATGTGTCCACCTGTCTAGCATTCACTTGACTAGACTGGACGGCTTCCTCTTGGCATAACAGACTGTTAACATGAGGGAAGGCAGGCCCCATGTTGAATGTGTTTCTGAAGAAAAATTGGAATCTCATATAAAAATTTCCAGAATTTTTAACGGTTAATGTTAACATGTGACAGAGGGTGGAATGTTCAGCTATGTACATAAAATGCTTAAGACAATACTAGCTGAGTTTTTGCATGCTCCAGGCCCTCCTTGGAGTTCCGGAAGACACGGACCATCCACATACCCTCCCATAGAAGGGATCCAAGTCATCATTCTCGTGGGCTAAGGAAATAGCTCAGGCAAGGTAAAGTGCTTGCCTCACAAGCATCAGGGCATGAATTCAACCCCAGAACCCACATAAAAATGCCAGGCAGCATTGTGGCACCTGCTTATAATCCCAGTGTTGGGGAGGTGGAGGGAGGGGGATCCCTAGGGCCTTGCTGGCCAGCCAGTTGAGCCTAACTGATGAGCTCAGGGCACTGAGAGACCCTTTCTAAAAAGAGATGGGCAGTGACAGTTTTCCTGAGAAAACCACACATGTGTACTTGCACACATATGAACACATACACATTATATACATTGGCACACATGTGTTTCCCTCACCCTTGAGACTGGTAGCCATATTCTACTGGTAGATATGTTAGATAAACAGCATCCACATACATTGCTGGTGTAAGCATGCCCTGTGATTGCCTTCCTGAAAAGCAATCTAGAAATAAAACATGAAGTTAGAAATACATGAATCTTTCAATCCAGAAATGTCATTCCTAGGATTCTACCTCAGAAAAGTAACCATGATGCAATGGATTTATGACCACAGATTTTATGGTGGCAAAGGTTACATGGCCTCAAAGCAAGTGCTTCATAATTGAAGGTAGTGGAGTATTATAGATCCAGATGCTGAAGAGAATAGAAGGCAGGCAGGGGTTCTAGAATGTTCCAGGTGTGAAGTTCAAAATACTGGTCAATGTAAGGATGTGGTCCAGTTTTTATAAAATAAAAAAATGACGCCCCCAAGCCACTGTGTTCTGTGTGTGTGTGTGTGTGTGTGTGTTTACATCATGAAGAGTGGAATGAAAGAACAAAAAGTGCATTTTGTCTATTTTGGTTTTCTACTGGGAATAACAATGACATTTAGAATTACATTTTTTAAACTTCTGTAATGAATGAAGTCAGTGATTTTATAATATGAACATAAGCAGGCTGGAGTGATGACTCAGCAGTTAAGAACACTGGCTGTTCTTGCAGAGGACCCAGGTTTGGTTCCCAGCACCCACCTGGCACAACTGCCTGTAACTCCAGTTCCAGGGGATCTGATGCCCTCTTCTGGCCTCTGCAGGCATTGCATACATGTGGTGCACTTACATGCATGCAGGCAAAACACACATATACGTCAAGAATAAAAAAATAATTAATTAAATATCAACATAAGTAATATAAAAAGAAATTCTACTCTCTCACTTGTGTTTTGTTGAGACAGAATCTACTCCATAGCCCATGCTGGCCTGGAACTCACTGGGTAGCCCAGGCTAGCCTTGCCTAGCAGTTCTTGAGTGCTGGGATTACAGGTGTGAGCCACCACATCCAGCTTCAGTCAATCACCTCTTGATCAGAAATAAATAAACAACAACAAAAGAACCTTTCTCTACTCTGCTCCTTCTTCAGTGGCAGGCCCCGCCCCCACCCTACTAAGCTGGAAGTCTTGGCTGACTGACTTACTTCCTGCCCTCTTCCTCCTCCCTGCAGGACAAAAGGGAGAGGTATGGCATGCTGCAGTCCCAAGAATCGAGCAGCTCTGTCTTCTACCAATCTCAAGAGGAGGGTCTTGGCCCAGACACTGGAAACTCTGTCAAGAGCTTAGGGTCACCCTCCAACCCAGGACAGAAAAAATATGCCCGGCCATGGAGTGGAGACTCCACTACCCACCACGGTCAGTCTTCTGATTTCTTCTTGGCTCCCTTTTGCAAGACGGACATAATGATTGCTGCCTTATAGTGAGCATTTACTATGTGCCAAGCACTTGATTGAAACCAACTCAGTGACAAGTTAGCATCTGTGGAGGTGGGTTCTAAGACACTCATTAGGCAGATGAGGAAAACCTGAAGAATTTAAACAACTGGATTAGTTCTGGGATGTTACAGAGGTGGACAGTCTAGACCTGTCTGCCTTTGCTGTGTCCTTTTCCATTTTCAAAGAATATTTACAGATTAGTTGATTACTGGGCATGGTGTGGGAGGTGAGGATGGCTCTCACCTCACAGCGCCCTCTGAGACCTACTCATTTGGTCACAAAGATACAACTGACCTTAACTCTTACAAAGCAGAGACAGGGATTGCAACTGTGGGAGCCCAGGAAGATGATCAAGATGATCAACAGACACCCCATAAAGACTGGCTCTCAGAAGTGGAATGGGAAGGGGGTTCCTGACTGAAAGTGCTCAGCAAAGGTGTGGAGGGGGAATCCTTAGCACTCACCATCGACTATTCATCTACTAGAACCTACCTGTGGTTCTTTTTTTTTTTTTTAAAGACGGTTCTCAGCCACCATGTGGGTGCTGGGGATCGAACCCAGGTCTTCTGGTTGGCGCTCTTAATCACTAGGCCATCTCTCCAGCCCCAAGAGTGGCATTTCTTTATTTTTATTTTTATTTTTTTAACAAATCTAGACCCGTGTTCCCACCCATTCCCCCACCCCGCCAGAGCGCATGCATTCTGCCAAACATGCGTTTCATCTCTTAGTCTTTCTCAATATTCTTCATGAGTAAGTTGACTGTTTTGAGCAGAAGTTCACTGTTTCAGTCAGTTCTTTGATGCAGTCCTTTCTGTTGTTGTTGTTGTTGTTGTTGTTGTTGTTGTTGTTGTTTCCAATATGCATTATGCCCAACTGCTTTGGACAAAAGCTCAGGGGGCCCTACACAAGAAATACTTACAACTGGGTAATTGGCACTAGCATCCACAGATGAGGGATACCATTCATTGTTTGTTTTTCTGGGACTGGACTGGGTTACTTCACTCAGCATGATGTCCTCTAGCTCCAGCCATTTTCCTGCAAACCTCGTGATGTTGTCTTTCTTTACTGCTGCATAGAACTCCATTGTGTAGATGTACCACATTTTCTCTATCCACTCGTCAGTTGAGGGGCATTTAGGTTGGTTCCAGCTCCTTGCTATTGTGAAGAGAGCTGAAATAAACATGGCCGTGCATGTATCTCTGTGGTGGCGTAAGTCTTGAGGGTACATGCCCAGGAGTGGTATGGCTGGGTCGGGTGGCAAGTTCATTCCAAGTCTTCCAAGGGTTCTCCACACTGCTTTCCATAGTGGCTGTACGAGTTTACATTCCCACCAGCAGTGGATGAGTGTTCCCCTTTCCCCACAACCTCTCCAGCACTTGGTATCATTTGTTTTCTTGATCCTAGCCAGTCTTACTGGAGTAAGATGATATCTTAAAGTGGTTTTGATTTGCATTTCCTTAATGATTAGTGATGTTGAGCAGTTCTTGAGGTGTTTCTCAGACATCTCTAATTCCTCGCTTGTGAAGTCTCTGTTCAGTTCTTTGCTCCATCTATTGAGCGGGTCATTTGTTTTCTTTTTTCTTTGTTTTTTGAGTAGTTTATATATTCTGGAAATCAATGCTTTGTCAGATGTATCTGCAGTGAAGGTTTCCTCCCACTCTGTGGGATTTCTCTTCACTTCCTTGATTGTTTCTTTTGATGTACAGAAGCTTTTGAGTTTGATGAGGTCCCATTTGTCAATTGTCGACCTTAATTCTTGTGCAGCTGCTGTCTGATTTAGGAAGTCTTTTCCTACGCCTATGTCTTGTAGTCTGCTGCCAACTTTTTCTTCTATCACCTTCAGAGTTTGGGGTTTCACGTTGAGGTCTTTAATCCATCTGGAGTTGACTTTTGTACAGGGTGAGAGGTAGGGGTTTAATTTCATTCTTCTACAAGTGGTGATCCAGTTTTGCCAACACCACTTGCTGAAGATGCTGTCTTTTCTCCATTGTGGTTTCTTGGCCCCCTTGTCAAATATGAGATGGCTGAAATTGTATGTGCTCAGATTTGGATCTTCGGTTTTGTTCCATTGGTCAACAGGTCTGTTTTTGTGCCAGTACCAGGCTGTTTTTATGACTATAGCCCTGTAGTATAGTTTAAAATCTGGTATAGAGATCCCTCCTGTGTAGCTCTTTTCACTCAGGATTGATTTGGCTATTCGGGGTCTTTTGTTTCTCCAAATGAATTTAAGAACTTTTGTTTCCAAGCCTGTGAAGAAACTCTTGGGGATTTTGATTGGGATTGCATTAAATCTATACAAGAGTTTTGGTAAAATGGACATTTTTACAATGTTAATTTTCCCAATCCATGAGCATGGGAGGTTTTTCCATCTTCTGAGGTCTTCTTCAATTTCTTTCTTTAAGGGTTTAAAATTTTTGTTGTAGAGGTCTTTGGTGTCTTTGGTTAGGTTTGTTCCTAGGTATCTTATTGTTTTTGAGGCTATTGTGAGTGGGAAGGTCTCTTTGAATTCTTTCTCCAGTTGCTTGTTCTTGGTGTAAAGAAAGGCCATTGATTTTCTAAGGTTAATTTTGTATCCTGCCACTTTGCTGAAGCTGTTAATCGTTTCTAGGAGTTTTCTGGTGGAGTTTTTTGCATCCCTTAAGTAAACAATCATATCATCAGCAAATAGGGATAGTTTGACTTCCTCTTTTCCAATTAGTACTCCTTTAATATCCTTTTCTTGCCTTATTGCTCTAGCAAGTGTTTCAAGCACTATATTGAAGAGGAGTGGTGATAGGGGGCAGCCTTGCCGAGTTCCTACCTTTAAAGGGAATGTTTCTGTCATTTCCCCATTTAGGATGATATTGGCTGTGGGTTTCCTGTATATGGCTTTGATTACATTGAGGAATGATCCCTCCAATCCAATTCCTTCTAGGACTTTAAGCATGAAGGGATGCTGGATTTTGTCAAAGGCTTTTTCAGCATCAATTGAGATGATGGTGTGGTTTTTGTCTTTGATTCCGTTTATGTGTTTGATGATGTTTATTGATTTTCGTATGTTGAACCATCCCTGCATCTCTGGTATGAATCCAACTTGGTCATGATGGATGATCTTCTTGATGTGGGTCTGTATGCGATTTGCCAGTATTCTGTTTAGAATTTTGGCATCTGTGTTCATGAGGGAGATGGGTCTATAATTCTCCTTTTTAGTTGTATCTTTGCCTGGTTTTGGTAATAGAGTGATGTTGGCTTCATAGAAGGAATTTGGGAGAGTTCCCTCTGATTGTATACTTCTAAACAGTTTCAGAAATAATGGTTGTAGGTCTTTTTGAAATGTTTTATAGAATTCTGCTGTGAAACCGTCTGGGCCTGGGCTTTTTTTAGTTGGGAGGCTTCTTACTACATCCTCTATTTCTTCATATGTTATGGGTCTGTTTAAGCTGCTGGTCTCCTCTTGGCCAAGCTTTGGTGATTCCCAAGATTTCAGATATTCATCCATTTCTTCTAGATTTTCAAACTTGGTAGAATATAGGTTCTTGTAATATTCCCATATAATTTTCTTGATCTTTTCCTTGTCCGTTGTGATATTTCCCTTTTCATCACAGATTGTATTGATTTGGAGTTGTTCCTTCTTTCTTTTTGTTAACTGGGCTAGAGGTCTGTCTATCTTGTTTATTCTTTCAAAGAACCAACTTTTGGCTTCATTGATTTTTTGTATTGTTTTCTTTGTTTCTATTTCATTGATTTCTGCTCTGATTTTTGTTATTTCTTCCTGTCTGTTGCGTTTAGGGTTCATCTGTTGTTGCCTCTCAAGTGCTTTTAGCTGTAGTGTTAGATCATTCACTTGTGCTCTTTCTGTTTTTCTAATGTAGGCACCCAGGGCTATAAATTTCCCTCTTAGGACTGCTTTTAAGGTATCCCATAAGTTTTGTTGTGTTGTATTGTCATTGTCATTCAGTTCCAGGAATGTTTTTATTTCTTTCTTTATCTCTTCCTTGACCCATTCATTATTCAAGAGTGTGTTGTTTAGTCTCCATGTGTTCTTGTAGGCAGGAGGGCTTGTCCTGGTGTTGATGTTGAGCTTCATTGCACTGTGGTCTGACAGGATGCATGAAATTATTTCAATCTTTTTGTATTTGTAGAGGTTTCTTCTGTGTCCCAGGATGTGGTCGATTTTGGAGAATGTTCCGTGGGGTGCTGAGTAGAAAGTGTATTCTCTGGTATTAGGATGGAATGTTCGGTAGAGGTCTATGAGGTCCATTTGGTGTATCATATCGTTCAGTTCAGATGTCTCTCTGTTTATTTTTTGTCCTGTTGACCTATCCAAAGGACTCAGTGGGGTATTGAAATCTCCCACTATGAGTGTGCTGGGGTTAGTCTGTGACTTGTGGTCCTGGAGAATTGTCTTTATAAAGTTTGGTGCACCAGAATTTGGGGCATATATATTCATAATTGTGAAATCTTCTTGGTGGATTGTTCCTTTGATGAAAATGTAATGGCCTTCTTTGTCTCTTCTGATTTCTTTTACTTTGAAGTCTATTTTATCCGATATTAAAATAGCAACACCTGCTTTCTTTTTGGTACCATTTGCTTGGAATATTTTTTTCCATCCCTTCACTTTAAGGTGGTGCCTGTCCTTGAAGGTAAGATGTGTTTCTTGTAGACAGCATATCGATGGATTCTGTTTCCTAATCCAGTCTCCCAGTCTATGTCTTTTGATTGGGGAATTTAGTCCATTAATATTTAAGGTTATGACTGATAGGTTTGTGTTGCTTCCTTTTGCCTTATTATCCATCTGCGGTTTTGATTTAGGTTTCTACTTCTGCAGTTATGCTTTTATTGATTTCTCCTTCTAGGTGCCTGGGGTTGGTTGCTCCTTTCTTCTGTTCTTTGAATTGCTTCAAGTATTCTCTGAAGGGTTGGTTTTCCGGACATGTATTCTTTCAAGTTGTTTATGTCATGGAAGGTTTTTCTCTCTCCTTCAACTATAATTGACATTTTTGCTGGGTATAGTAACCTGGGTTGGCATCTATTGTCCCTTAACACTGGGAATGCTTTGCTCCAGGTTCTTCTTGCTTTCATAGTTTGCATTGAGAAGTCAGTTGTAATTCTGATAGGTTTCCCCTTATAGGTCACTTGTTGTTTTTCTCTTGTGGCTTTAAGGATTTTGTCTTTGTTTTGGGTGTCTAGCATTTTAACTATGATGTGGCGTGGAGAATTTCTTTTCTGATCTTGTCTGTTTGGAGTTCTATGTGCTTCTTGTATTGGTATTGGTTTGTCCTTTTTTAGTTTGGGGAAGTTTTCATCTATTATTCTGTTGAAGATCTGATCAATACCATTCTCTTGGGATTCTTCTCCTTCCTCTATTCCTATGATGCGGAGGTTTGATCTTTTCATAGTGTCCCACAGCTCCTGGTTGTTCCATTTTTGTGTATTTTTAAATTTTTCATAATCTTTCCTTGAGGTTTTTAGTTGTTCTGTGTTATCCTCCAGGTCTGATATTCTTTGTTCTGCTTCCTCCATTCTGCTTCTGAGGCTTTTTTCATTCCTTTCCTCTTGAATGGATGAGTGTTTGATTTCCTTTTTCATTTCCTCTTCTGATTTCTTTAGTGTTTCTATTTCTTTTTGGAGCTTCTCGATCTCTTTTTGTAGCTCTTTTGTTCGCTGGTTGGTTTCTTTATCTTTTTCAGCATGGGATCTTTTCAGTGTTTCTACTTCCTTCCGGAGCTTGTCATTCTCTCTCTCTAGGTCCTTCTTGAGTTCCTCATTCTCTTTTCTTAGTTCTTTGATTTGTTCTTTATGATCTTGTAGTTCTTTAAATATGTTCCCAATTGTGTTTCTGATGTCTGTGTCCCGGGGCATCCCCAGAGGGATCCCACTGCAGGAGTCTTCCATAGGGTTGGTAAAGCTTGGCACGGGATTATCCTGCCCCTTTCCAGTGTTGTCTCTTCTTTGTGATCCTGGCATATGGGCTTCTCCTTGCCTGTATTCCAATGTGAGTCCTAAATGCCTCTTCACTGTGTTGAAGGCTTGCTTTGCTTGCCTCCTTCAGATGCCTCTTCGTAATCGCAATTGGGGGGGGGGGGCTCTTCAGCCCGCGCCCTGGTACCTTCCGCTTGGCTCAGGGGATCTCAGATCTGTCTCCCACTCTTCCTTCCACTGTGCTCAGGAGATCTCAGCCTACCTGTGTTTCTAAAATAGGCTGGAGAGACAGCCCAGTGGGTCAGGTGTTTGAGGGCAGAGCTCAGATCCCCAGCACCATGTAGAAACACAGAGCTGGGAAGCAGAGAGAAGAGAATCCCAGCAGCCTGCTGGTCTGCAACCAATCATTGAGCTCTGGGTTCAGTGAGAGACCCTGTCTCAAAAACTAAGGTGGAGGAGGGCTGGGGAAAGGGCTCAGTGGATGAAGTGCTTGCCATACAAGCCAGAGGACTGGAGTTCAGATCCCCAGAACTTATTCTACAAAGCCGAGGGCAAAGTGATTAAGGAAGACACTTGATATCAACTTCAGGGCCTATACACAGAAAGGCATGCACACTACACATACATACACAATAAAATAAAATGAGGTAGAGACCAATAAAGGAACTCCTGACAATGACCCCTGGCCTCCATGTGTGCACATGAATACACACACACACACACACAAACACACACACACACACAGGGGGAGGACAGAAGGAACAGTTGGTTGGAAGACAGAGCAAGGCCAGACCTGGCAAGACTTTGGATGCCAAAGGAGGCTCCTGCATATATTTCTGCAAGCAGTCAGGAGGGTTTGACATTTCCAAGCAGGAACAGAGCGTGCAAAGCCCTTTTCCCACTGCCCTCCACTCTGACATCTCTTTTCTGACTACCAGGTCCGAACCTCTCCCCACGACGGAGGGCATACAGCGCCAACCAGATCTCCAGCCACAAGTCCTGCCCAAGGCCCACCATAGCCAGCGATCCTCCCAGGTCTTCCAGGAGATATCCACTGCGAAAAGCCAAGGTGCAGGACCTTGCCAATCAGAGCAGCCTGGAGGCCCAGCGGTGGCAGATTGACCTACAAGGACCCAAGGTGGGGTGGCAGGAGCCGGAAGAAGCCAAGGCTACGGGGGATTGGGCTTATACCTTACTACAAGCATGGGGCAATTTATCACTTACCCAGAGATGTTGGGTATCAGGAAGAATGAAGAGACCAGTTGTCTGGTGCCAACTCTCCTGGTGGAGAGTTTCCCTAAAGGCTTTTTCCTGCTGACCACTAAGTCTGAGTCATCACTGGCTTCGGCCCCTTTGCTGGACCTTTGGCTCCCGATTGCCAGTGGCTCCTTCCCAATTATGATGCTCAGCACTCACGAGCTCACCCGTCCCCTGAACACAGCAGGACCCCATTTCCACGGGACATCAGTTTCAATTCATTATATATTTTTTGGCACCCTGGGAGGTGGGGGTAGTTGGGGGCAAGTCACCCCCACTGGGTGCAGATGTAGCAACTGAAGGCTATAGAGGTAAGGCAAATTAGCCTGAGTCCCAGCTAGCTGGGGGTTTGACCCAGAATGCCCTGCCCTTGAGGTCCTTGCTGTCCCTCTATAACACTGTTTCTCTGGATAGTCACCCAGAGCAGAGGATATGACAGGCAGAGCCACTGTAGGAAGGGACAGCTCCTTAGCCTCAGCCCCATCAGCAGGGTGGATCTGCTCTGGCCAGCTCTCCTGGAACATGGTAGCATGTCCCCAGGGCAATGGGACAAAAAGTCTTCCAGTCGAGACCACTTCCCTAAACTAAACTGTGTTTGCAGCCATTTTTTTTTAATTTTTTTTATTTTGCTTTGTCTTTTTTTAGTTTATGTGAATAAGTGTATTGTCTGCATGTAAGTGCACCCATGTTGTGCAATGCCCACAGAGGACAGAAGAGGGCATCAGACCCCCCCCAAAACTGGAATTACAGATGGTTGTTAGTTACCATGTGGGTGTTAGGATTTGAACCTGAGTCTTTGGCAAGAGCAGCCAGTGCTCTTAACCACTGAGCCATCTCTCCACCCCACAGCTATTTTCTTAAGGACAGACACCATATGAATTTGTCATACGTCTTTGACTCCCTCAAAGCAGCCTTTCTACCCTCCCCGCTTTCCCACACACACATGGGCCAATATCACCACCCAGCCTTGGGGATTCTCCTCTTCAGGGATCCCTTGATGCACTTGGAAGACGGTCTTGGAGTCAGACACTCTTCCACATAAGTTCCTGAACCTCTCTGATCCCCAACTGCCTCATCTACGAAATGGGGAGAATATTGTGTGTGGGTAGTTCAGCCACTACCCACCAACAGCTATGTACTGGGAGCTGACAGTAAGTAGAGAGGCTTCCAGGCCTTGATGTGTGGGAGATAACTGTGGGGCCTGGCACACAGCAGGTGTTTTTCAGAGGCAGCTCCATTTAGCAGGAGCTCTGGGCAGGCTGTCTAGCTTCTCTTAGGTTTTCTCCTTAGCTCCTCTGGCCCATGTTGGTCCATCTCTTCCTCTTCTCCTCTTCTCCCTGGCTTTCTTGCAGGCACACTTGCTCATTTGTGCGTGTGTGTGTGTGTCTGTGTGTGTCTTGTACACAAGGATTCCCTGAAGCCTCTGGCTGGGTGAAAGGCCAGATCTTAGACTCCTGTTGCCATGGAAACTGTAACAGATTCTATTTTTCTCTCTGACCCAGTGTGGGCGATGGTGAGCTCAGGAATAGAGATTATCTTAGTCTCTGATGAGAGAGAAGGGCCAGGAGATGTGGCTGGGTATCTGCTCCCACAGAACCATCCTCGAAGTTGCCAGTCTCCTCCTTGCACACCCTGAACTATTCCTGGGTCCTTAGCTCAGGTACAGGAAGGTATCTCCTATTTATAAGGATGTGCACTGCCCCTCTAATACTTAATAGGATAAAAAGGTCCCCAAGGTTTGCTGATGACCCCCTAAATTCTATTACACCCAATAAGTGTTTTTGTCTCCTCATTCCCTTCCCCTACCAGGACATATGTGTGGTCTAAGAAACTCAAAATCCATTTTAGCTTAATAATCTTTCATTACAAAAGTAAATACATAGTCAGCATCTGCAATTAAACCCTTCAAACGGTTAAACCTGGTAATAAAGTTTGCCTTCCCAAATGCCAACATCTATTTAATTCTAAGTAGAAATCACACACACACACACACACACACACACACACACACACACACACGTGCGCATGCCCCACGGACATGGACATAATTTGTGCATAGATTTTTTTTCAACTTACTTATTTTTACAAGTACATCATGTACTTGCCATCCCCACAGAGGCCAGAAGAGGGTGTTAGATCCCCCTGTAACTGGAGTTGGAGATTGTTGTTAACCACCATGTGGGTGCTGGGAACTGAACCTGAGTCCTCTGTAAGAGCAACCAGTGCTCTTAACCTCTGAGCCATCTCTCCAGCCCCCCCCACCTACTTTCTTAATGCTTTAAAAACAGGTTTTTATTACATCCACATTTACTTTGTGTGTGAGAAGAGGGCGGGTGAGTGGTTGTGTGTGCTCTATCCAAAGACTAGAACTCAGGTTGCCTTGTAAATTTAAATTAATTCTGTGTAGATTAAAGTCACTCTTTCTGATGAAGAGTTCTATGAGGTTTGACAATCGCCAGTACAGTCATTCTCTCGTTTACATCTGTGAGATATAGAACAGAGACAGCTTAATCTTGAAGGTAAATTTTTGTCTTGGATATTATCCCATACTGGTGTGAAGAAATTCTATTTAGTATTGTGTGATACTCTATTATATGAATATACCATAACCTGTTTACCCTCCACTGCTGAAGGAGAGGTAGTTTCCAGATTTTTACTTGGATAAACAATACTACAACAAATATACAGGGCTTACACATAGGTCTTTGTAACTTTGTGGCTTTCCACAAGATTTGAACTTTTTTTTAATTATTTTTATTTTTTTTATGTGTATGAATATACTGTCTGCATGTAAGTTGGTGCACCCATGTCGTGCAATGCCACAGAGGTCAGAAGAGGGTGTCGGATTGCCCTGGAACTGGAGTTAAAGATGGTTCTTAGCCGCCAAGTGGGTGCCAGGAATCGAACCCCGGTCCTCTGCAAGAGCAGTTGGTGCTCTTAACTGCTGAGTGAGCCATCTCTCCAGCCCCAGGATTTGAACTCTTTTTTTCTTTTTGTCTTTTCGAGACAGGGTCTCCCTGTAGCCCCAGCTGTCCTGGAACTCACTCTGTAGACCAGGCTGGCCTTGAACTCACAAAGATCCGCCTGCCTCTGCCTCCCGTGGAATTTGAACTCTTAAAGGTGTCAGATGGTTGATGGAGTTTAGTTGCTACTAAACATCTGTTTGACCCACAAATGTGTACCAGTTTCCACTCCCACATTCAGCACACGAGAGACCCTGTCTCCCCATGGACCACACTGGATGTTGTCAAACATTTAGATAGTTGCCAATTCACAAGATGGAGGGAGAAGACAAACCTATGACCTGTTCTCATTGTTCTCGTTGTGTTCTATATCTTACTGGGTATTTTCACTACAAACTGCTTGCCAATGCCCCTATTATTCAACTAACTTAATTTTTACCCTCCAATCACATATAAGAGCATTTTCTATATTGTAACTATATCTTCCTACCCACCCCTTGGCTTTTGATGTTTGCTTGTACCAAGCCCAAGAATAGTTAGATGAAATCATCAAAACAGATCAGAAAGCCCACAAACAAAGCCAAAAGCAAGGAAAGCTTTGCAGGGATGAAGGAGAAAGCTGATAGGCCACAGAAATTCGATGGATATACTGTATTGAGTAAACAGCACTGAGGTTCCTGCCATTTGGAAAATCAAAGAAAAGCTGGTTCCCATCTCCTTACAGTAAAATAAACTGCATGTAAATCAGAGACCTAAACACACAAACAAAAATAATGAAAACTCTAGAATGTTTTTTTGAGAAGAGAAGACCTTTTAAGCATAACATATGGGAAGACATAAGGGAAGAGGTTGGTAATTTTAACTACATACAGAAAAGTTTTAAGATTCATGCCAAAAAAAAAGTAGGTTTGGAATTATCCATGATGCGTGGCTTTGCATGCCTTGAAGTTAACCTGTGGCCTGGGATTATTCTTGTTGCTGTTTCCCATGGGTCTTGGAGACCAAGTCACGGGTCCCTGGGTCCCTGAGGGACACTGCCCTGGGAGGAGGAGCCGGGGGAGTGCAGAGAGAGCTGTTGCCGGGACAGAAGCAGCAGGCTCCACCAGGGGGCTCCTCAGCCTCCACCAGGGGGGCTCCTCAGCCTCCACCAGGAGGGATCCTCAGCCTCCACCAGGGGGGCTCCTCAGCCTCCACCACGAGGGCTCCTCAGCCTCCACCAGGGGGGATCCTCAGCCTCCACCACGAGGGCTCCTCAGCCTCCATCACAAGGGCTCCTCAGCCTCCACCAGGGGGGCTCCTCAGCCTCCATCACAAGGGCTCCTCAGCCTCCACCAGGGGGGCTCCTCAGCCTCCACCACGGGGGCTCCTCAGCCTCCACCACGAGGGCTCCTCAGCCTCCACCACGAGGGCTCCTCAGCCTCCACCAGGGGGGCTCCTCAGCCTCCACCAGGGGGGCTCCTCAGCCTCCACCAGGGGGGATCCTCAGCCTCCACCAGGGGGCTCCTCAGCCTCCACCGGGGGGGCTCCTCAGCCTCCTCCTTCTTCCCTTCACTCACGTCCCTCTCCCCTCTTCCTCCTCCTCTTCCTTTTCTTCTCACTCCTCTTCCTCCCATCCTCTCCTTTTCCTCTTATGTCTCTACTCCCTCCCTTCTCTCCTCTTCCTCCTGCTGCCCCTCCTTTTTCCTCCTCCTCTCCCCTTCCTCCCTTCTATTCATCCTCCTCATCCCCTTTTCTCTTCCTCTCTCCCTCCTCCGCCCTTCCTCCTGTTCGAATCCCTTCTCCTCTCTTCCTCTTCCTCATCCTCTTCTCTTCCCTCTCCTCCTCCCCTTCCCTCCCCTTCCTTTCCCCCCACTAGCCCTTACTGAACAGTGGCCAGGACCTGAACCAGGGCCCCAAACTCCACGGCCCCGGGGCTCGGAGGCCCTCCTTGCTGCCTCAAGGCTGCCGGGCCTTCCTAGACTCTGGCCAGGAGCTCCAGGCCTGGAGCCCAATGAAGGAGCTGGACAGCCATAGCACCGAGGACCTGGGTAAGTGTCCAGGTACAGGGCCTGACTGACTGGGGACAGCAAAGAATCTTGGTTTTGACCCAACCTCAGATGACAGGCCAGATGACCAATAACTGGTCTGTACCTCTGTGGAACCCCAGCCCCTGAAAGCCTGGCCACTCCCACCTCGTTTCAGCCTGAGTGTCCTGCCCCATCCTACCCAGCAGGTGCATCTGTCCCTCCTTTAGGGACAAGCCCATGTCCCTGCACCAGGAAGGTGTACTTGTTAGAGTGACTCCACCCTGGGATTTAAATTCTCTAAGTAATCAATCCCCTTTGCTTGCCTCTGGAGTCAGCCTGTTGTCCCTGCACCCACAGAACTAGCCCATCACCCCTCGGCCTTAGAGACGGATACATCCTTCCAAGGGGAGCCCATGGCTGAGTCTCAGGAGCAGGCCAGACCTGGCAAGCCCCCCACCCCAGACCCTGTGCTGGGCAAGGCCTTGGTCAAAGGCCTGTGCTACAGCCAGTGCGTGCAGTGGGAGGTGAGCTTCCAGCTGGGACCACCCAGCCCGGAGCCCAGCGAAGACTTATGGAGCGGGACCTTCCATCACCTGGCGGCCCGCGCCATCATCCGAGACTTCGAGCAGCTGGCAGAGCGGGAGGACGAGATAGAGCAAGGTGAGATAGAGCAAGGTGAGTCCCCGGGGACCCTCAGACCCTCTCAGAGCTCCGCCCTCCAGCAGCCCAGTGCCCCGCCCACTGCCGCAGGTCTACCCTCTGGTAGTCCCGGCACTCTACCCACCCCCTTAGGTCCTCCCCTCACAGCCCCATCTCGCTTCCGCCCCCCCCATTCTGTTCTAGGCCCCACTACCTAGCCTTCCTCCCCTACCTCCAACTTCCTCCATCTCCCCATAACCTCTCCAGTGGCCAAGGCTCTACCGCTCCCCTCTGCCAACTGTCTCCAGGGGCCACCCCTCACCGGCACCTCCCCCCCCCCCCGACACACACCACACTTCAGAGAGCTTGGGGCTCCATTCTTAACCTGATCAGCCAGGGTGCCCTCCCTCCCTGGGCTCCTCAGCCTCGTCCAGTCACGTGGTCATCCATCCTTTTTCTTTCCTCCTCCTCCTCTAACCTGACCCCTGACCTATACTCCCTCAGCTCCAGCACTTCAACTCTGTAGTGTCCCCTGTCCACCTCTGAACACCCCACAGCTTCTCTGGACAGCACCCTTAGACCTGTCCTAAATCCAGCACTGAACATCATCACTGCCATTGACTTCCTCTGGGTCAGCTGGGGGCCAGGCTACAGGAGCAGGGTTGGCCCTGTAGATGGAAGGGAACAAAGCAATCCCATCCTTTCCCTGGAGTGCCTGACACAGGTTAACAGACTGCCATTAATTAAACAATTACACAGACAATTAATTGAATACGACCATCCTAAGTGCTGTTCAGAAACACAGGGATCCAAGCCATGTATTATAGGGATGGTCTGGAGCTAATTTAGTTCAGGAACTGGGACAGCCTTCCCCCAGAACGTGACTAGCAATATCTTGATGGGACACAGTTAGAGAACAGAGATATCAGCCAGTAGGAATGATGTGATCTCTTTGTTCTAAGTTTACCCTTCATTTACATACTATGTGATTTATATTTCATTTGTATTTTCAGATGCTGTATGATATTTTTTTCTTCCCATGAGCACTCACCTTATGGTTTACAAATTACCTATCCATCTTTCACCCCTGTCCCAACTTCTTGAACAGTACTTTGATGGTATCAAGACACAAGGATGGCCCACTATTCCCTGGAGAATGGCCTAGGATTCTAGGTCAGGTCATCCTGAGTCTCAGGACCTGACTAATTTGCTGTGTGACCCTGGTATTTTCTCTCTGTCTCTCTGTCTCTCTGTCTCTCTGTCTCTCTGTCTCTCTGTCTCTCTCTCTCTCTCTCTCTCTCTCTCTCTCTCTCTCTTTCTCTTCTTTCTCTCTGCCCATGGAAGTCAGAGGATTGTGTCATTCTCTGCTTTATTCCCTGGAGATAGTTTCTCACCGAGCCTGAGCTCACAGTGGTTTTGGCTAACCCAGCTGGCCCGCAAGCTGTGTGGATATTCTTGTCCCCCTCCCAACCCCACTGCCAGAACTGGGTTTACAGGTGCACATGACCACACCCAGATTTTTACATGGACACCTGGGATGTCTGGGATCCAAAGGGTCTTCAGGCCCCAGGCCCTGATTTTCAGTCTTCTCAGCAGTATAATAGGTCGGATTAGTCAGGGAACCTATAAAGTCTTGTAACAAGGTTCCTGTTAGACACCTGCAAAGTTAAAATATAAAATACAGGTGAAACAATACTTTTAAAATAGCACTAAAGTTATTTAAAGGAATTAGCTACCCTTTATTCTAATTGCTTTTTACATTAAAATATCCTTTATCTTATGAAGTAATTTTTTTATTGTGTACCTATTTGTGTGTCAGTCAGGGAATTGATTCTCTCTTTTCACCATGTGCATTCTAGGGATGGAACTCAGGTCGTCACATGTTGTCAGGTTGGTGGTAAGCACCACCCTTACCACTGAACCACCCAACCAACCCCGAGTAGGAGTGTTTTGCCTTCATGTATGTAAGGCACCCATATCGTGTGATGCCAGCATAGGACAGGGTACGGTATTGCATCCCCCTGGAACTGGGGTTATGGATGGTTGTTAGCCACCATGTGGGTACTGGAAACCCAACCTGGGTCCTCTGTAAGAGCAGCCAGTGCTCTTAACTGCTGAGCCAGCTCTCCAGCCCTTCTTCTTTAAAGTCTTTTATTAGCAGATTAGTAACCACTTGATTTCAGGATCTATTTACTCCCAAAGATGAGATCAGCTGATCCAACTCTCCCTTTGAGCTTCCAGAGCATCTATGCCAAGCCGGACTTCCTGATACCAAACAGTGACCCTAGTTCTTCCTACAGGGTCCAGTCGCCGATACCAGGCAAATGCTGTGCACATCAGCAAGGCTTGCAATGTGATCAGCAGGTACACAGCCTTCGTGCCCGTGGATTTGAACAAAAGACGGTACTTGCCCACTGTGGTGAAGTACCCCAAATCTGGTAAGGCACGCACATGGCCGGAGGAGGTACAGACACAGCAGGGAGACCCAGCTCTGCAGAGAGGGGTGCAAGGGCTAGAAATAGAAAGGCCTCCACCAGATGTTCAGCCACCACAGGTGAGGGGAGAAAATGGCTTACTGTATTTTCTTCTCAATAGGGAAGAATGTGTTCCTTATAGAAAGTCCCAAAATGTCTAGAGTGATGTAAGATAGACAAACAGGTCCAATTGACAGTCACCCAGAACAATACTTGATTTCCTCCCTGCTGTGTCTGTCCTGGTTTCTCTTGATTACTGACTGTCTATATGGAGGGAAATCAGAAGGTTATATGAGTATGTGTTGTGCTTTTTAAAATAAGGGTATGGACCAGGCACGGTGGCACACACCTTTAATCCCAGTACTTGGGAGGCAGAGGCAGGCGGATCTCTGTGAGTTCAAGGCCAGCCTGGTCTCCATAGTGAGTTACAGGCCAACTGAGTCTATGGGGAGAACCTGTCTCAAAAAGATAAATTAATTTATTTATTGAGAATTAATTTAATTAATTAAGAGTATGGGGAAAATCTATCTATAAAAGAGCATTTAGATGCTCATGTTGACAGATATAACATATTCCACTGCAGGAAGACTCCATCATCTGTTTGGCTAGGCCTGGTGGCATAGGCCTGTCATCCTAGCTACTCAGAAGGTTGAGGTAGGAGTTCAAGACCTGCATTGGCTGCAAAGTCAGTTTTCAAGGCCAGTCTAGGCAACTTAGTAAGACCCTATCACAAAATTATAAGTAAAAAGAAGTCTGGGGATGCACCCCACTGGTGGGAGGCTTATCTAGCATGTTGGGGGGTGGGCCCAGGATCAATCCTCAGTATTGCCAAAAAATTTAAAATGCATACACATCCATCCATATTCTAAAGCACCTAACCCTCAAAACAGCCTGAGACCCCCTATAACCTAGACCAATATTTCCCACGTGTGTGCTGAGAAACTGAAACCTTCCGTTCCTGTTCTGTGACTAACTCCCTGGCACAGAAATAGGAAACATAAAATTGGGAAATACATCCAAGGACCTGGATTAGATAAAAGCTGGAGGCTCCCCCTGTTGCAGAAGTCCTCAGAGTTGTAGGACTTTGTTCACATCAATAGGCTAGGAGACAGTGGCCAGAGAGATGGCTCAATGGTTAAGAGCACTGCCTGTTCTTACAGAGAACACAGGTTCAGTTCCCAACACCCATATGACAGCTAACAACCACCCATAACTCCAGTTCCAGGAGATATGACACCCTCTTCTGACCTATGCGAGCATTGCATGACACAGATGCCCTTACACACATCCAGGCAACACACTCATACACATAAAATAAAAATAATAAATATTTAACAGGCTATGAGAATGGACTGTGACCCTTATTCTCTGTGCACATCTGTGTGTATGTGTAGGCCAGAGCTCAGCCTCAGGTGTTGCTTCTCAGGCACTGTTTATTTGTTTGAGATATGGTTGTTTCTCCTTGGCCCGGAGCTCTCCAAGTCGAGGACACTGAGTTCCAGACATCCTGCCTCTGCCTCCCCAGCACTGGGAGTGCAAGTGTATACCATCACTTCAGGCCTGTTTTTAGTGAGTTCTGGGAGTCAAACTCAAGATCTTATGCAGTTTACTGACTGAGCCATCACACACACACACACACACACACACACACACCCTACAACTCTTACTTTTAAAGGACAGCTCACAGACTAATGTTCTCTGAGAGTGGTGCTCCATAAATACATTTCTGGGGAGTTGGCTTTACCCTTCTTCCATCTACCCTCAACTGGCAATGTCTGGGGCCTCAAGACCTACATGAGGGGGTGTCTTGGGAGCTGGGAATCATCTCAGTACTCAGCAGTCATATTTACCTGGCAAAGCAGGAATTATTATCCACACTCTCCAGATAGGGAAACTGAGGTGCAGAGGATTCATATCCCATCCAGTTAGTGAGGAATGGAGCTGGGACTAAAACCCAGATCTTCCTGGGCCCGAAGCTCATAATCTTACCTTATGCTGTGGCTTTTCACCTTGGGATAATTTGGAGAGAGAAGCCAGAGTCATCCCTTAGGGAAAGAGCAGGAACCGGCAGACACACCCACCTCATCCCTTATCTGCCCTTGTCCTTCATGAAGGTGCCACACTGAAGATGGTCAGCTTCCGGAGCCTGGCCCGACAGTGGAAAAACCCCTCTGCTGGTTTCAAAAAGTCCCAGACCATGTTAAGAGAAGATGCCTCGGCTGCGGGAGACAGCACATTCCAAACTCTAAGTAAGTAAGAGCCACTTCATGTGTTCAGAGGCCTGGGCATCCTTGTGTCCAAAGCCCCAGGGGCCCTTCTCTGAGCCCGCACTCTGGGACGGTAAGCAGGGCCAGGCCTCTCACTTGAGGAAGCCCTCCAGTGGTCACAGGGGCTCTGTGTAGCTGCCACGCGCAGCTCTGTGCAGAAGCGGCTGCTGGAGCCAGGAACGGCAGGGCTCTCGGCCTGGCCTCCCTGCCTAGGAGCTGTTCATCTCATCTTCTTGGGGCCCATCATCTGCTTTCTAGGTTCCCAGCAGCTATCTTTCAGCCTTCACCTAATGGGCCTGTGACAGAGGGACACCTCAGGCAGCCATGATGTGACCTTTGTGTGGCCTTGAGCTGATGGACAGGCGGCCTGCTGTGCATCTTGTCTCTGTGCCTGTCTTTCTGGCTCTTCACTGGCAGCTCAGTACTGCGCTCTTCCATCCCAACCCCTTCCTCCCTGCTCTGCGGGCACAGTGTGCACACCCTGCCCACTGCTGGACACAGGAAGGCCATCACAGGTCACACCTGATCACTAGCCTGCCTCCTAGACTAGAAAGCTGTTTCCTCAGAGGGAGGAGAATGAAAAGACAGAGCTAAGGGCAACCTCTTGGTCTCTTTGTGCCCCAAGCCCCAGGGGAACCTGGTGTCCCCAGCCGCTGAGCTTCCCCGACTCTCCCGTCTGCTCTTCCCTTCTCGGCCACTCAGCTTTTGGTGGTCCACGGCCTCCATCCAAACCACAAGCCCCTTCCTTCCCGTGGCCCTTTATTCAGGCCCAGCATCTCCAGCTTCTCAGCCCTTCTTTCTCCTCGCCATTCCCTTCCAAAGGCAGACAGTGGCTGCCACTGAGAAGTGTCTTTGTGCTCAGTACGGGCCCTAATTATTCAGGACTCCTCACAAACACCTTGAGAGCATTTCTTCCCTGTTCCCTAAGAGATGAAGAAACTGGAGGCTCAGAAAAATCAACTCACTCAAAGTCACAGCTGATTTAGATGGTGCTGTTTGTCCCAGGGGCTGTGAGGTTAAGAACCACACCATTTGCCTCCTGGCTGCCTCAGACATTTCCCATTCATCCTCATGCTAGGCGTTGGGGCAACAAGCCCTATTTCAGGGTGGGAGACAGAGGCCTCGCTGAATATATCATGCATGAATATATATTTCTCTGCATATATTCTTCTATATATTTAGACAATCCCTGATGTTAGATTGTCCCATTAGTCCATGCTGTCATAAAATGCCCTCACAAAAAGCAACTTATGGTATAAAGGGTTTATTTGGCCTAGGGCTCCAGAAGGACAGACTCCATCATGGGGCGGTGGGCATGGCCACCGGCAGGGAAAACATGTAGACAGGAGCAGGGAGCTTCGTTGAGCATTTGATGGGACATTATTTTAGTAATATCTCACTGAATTCCTCTGACACCAAAGCAGGTAGCCTTAACTGAGGTTAACAATGTAAACCTATAAAGAAAATAACATTATCAAGGGCCTACGGTAAGACTTGGCTTTGAGCCAAGCATGGACGACAGCAGAAAGGGCGTTGAGCTTTTCGGGGCTCTCTGACTTTCTATGTTGCAGCTCTGGAAGAAAGACCTGCTTCTTCCTTCGATCAGATCCTGTCCCCCAGTTGCGAGCAGGCTAGCAATGGTAAGCAGGCACAGTGCTCTCTCTCTCTTGATGCTGATATGTGAGGGGCGCAAGAGGCAGGGAAGTGTCTCAGCCCCAACAGAGACTTCGATGGTGCCTCAGCACAGCTTATGGAGATGAAGAGGATTTCCCCTCTCCCAACTGAAAGATGAAGAAACTGAAGCTGGAAAGGGCAGGGGGCGGGTGGAGTGATTTGCCCAATGCCATTTAGCAAGTCAGTACCAGAGCCAGGCCTAGAGTCAAGACTCCTAATTCCAGGTGAGGGGAATCGTTCAGGCCCACCCTGCACAGCATCCCCCAGCAGTGTGTCACCAGTGTTGACTCACTTTCCTATCTGGGAATAAGAGCAGTTGACGTGAAGCTGTCACAGCCCCTATAGTCACGTCCCAGAAGATGCCAGGGGCTACTTGCAAGAACCCCATAGGCTTATCTGCCTCTTCCGGCATTACCCTTGCCTGCCTAGGTCAGGATCTGCTCTACAGCTCAGATACTCGCTCAGACCCTGGGGCCATCAGGGTATAGACAAGCTCCCGCCCCATTTGTAGCTTGTCTTCCCGGCTGGGAGATGAACATTAAACACGATTTCAATCTACCAATTCTGTGCTCTCCAGGTCCCCCACAGAGCCTGTCCACTGGTGCCCTGACCCCCTTGAAGGCCTATGAGACTCTCTTTGGATCGAAGTAAGTAAGAAGGATTTCCCATGAGGACATGACACTGCTCCATGCTGCCTTTCCTTTTCCTGGGACCGGCCCTGGCTGGAAAGCCCAAAGGCTGGTCCAGCCTCATGTCAAGATGCGTATTAAGAAAGCCCTCATGCCTAAAGATACCATAGTGTGCTTGGTCTCAAGCTACCTAAAATCTAACACCATGCTCCATCCCCACATTCCAAGGTCTCTTCAAATGTGAACACCCTCCAGAAAGCTGGTGTATAGTTACTTTTCCAATGGTTGCAAAAAAATTATGTGACAAAACTAACTTACAGAAGGGTTTGTTGAGGCTCACAGTTTGAGGGTACAGTCCATCGTGTGGGGAAGTCATGGAGGCCGGACTGTGAGGTGGCTGGTCATGGCACCCACAGTCAGGAAGCAGAGAGAGATGGAGACAGAGAGACGAAGAGAGAAAGGAGAGACTCTCCCACAGATATGCCCAGAGGGAGGTTGTCTCCTAGGTGAGTCTAGATACTGTCACAGTGACAGTATTAACCATCACAGCCAGCCTAGAACTCTTCCCCTAAGGGGAGTTAGAAAGGCACAGTATCAAACAGCAGCCATAAGAAAGCACTAACTTGGAGGCTGGAGAGATGCCTCAGTGGTTAAGAGAACTGGCTGTTCTTGCAGAGGACCTGGGTTCAATTCCCAGTACCCACATGACAGCTAACAACCATCCTTAACTCCAATTCCAGGGGACTCTGACACCCTCTTCTGACCTCTGTGGGCATTGCATGTCATGGGTGCACTTACATATAAGCAGGCAATACACTCGCACACATGAAATAAAGGAAAACATTAACCTGTTCATAGCCCTACTGATGGGAACTGGCAGAGGAGGCAGGGATGGGCACCGCCTCCCCGTCCCTCCAGACCTCCACTTCCCTGCCTGTCAAATGAAGTTTTTAAGACACTATATAATGGGCCCTTCTGGCTTTCAGAAGCTTCTAGGCAGGCACTGGGAGCTGTGGTGACCGGGGACATCTGCTTCTATCTACACAGGTTGAATCTCCACACACCCAAATTGCTGACCCGAGCCACCAAGGGCTTCCTGAGCAAGTCGGTGACCAAGGCTCCAGAGCCAACCACAGACATCCACGGCCTCAATTACATACCGCTGGTGAGCACGCCAGAACTCAAAACTCCTCCCACCCAAGTCAGCACCTGGCCACCCACCCTCTCCTCACAGGGAATGAGATTTTGTCAGAGCTGAGGTGCCGGGAGCTCTAGCATACCCTAGAACTTTCCACCCAAGTAGTCAGCCGGCAAGGCAGAGGCAGCCACGGGGAGTCTACACTGGGGTGTGGGTATTACAGTGGAAACTTTTCTGAAACCCACTTTCTTTGGCTTAAAAATTTGCAAAGCATTTGTATTCCCCTACAACATCTGTATAGGTGTGTCTGTTTTCAGTACATAAAAATCAGCCCTGAAATGGCACACAGTGAATAAAAGTCACATCCCAAAGAAATGTGCTGTGTTCCAAACTGGCTCTGTAGAGTCTCCATCGTGCTGTAGTGCGGTGAGAAGCCTGTTTCTACAGCAGGATGATCTAAGTTGAAGACCAAAGTAGGCAGGTCCTCCACATGGGGGGGGGGGAGGCTTGGGCTTGGAGAGCCACAGAGGGGTTTGAAAGGTGGGGCACGATTTGTCCAATCACCTGGTTACCTCTGTCCCTGCTCGCCCAGGTGCATGTGTCATTTTGACTCTGAATATCCAGGGGAGCCTCATATGGATTCATATAGTTACTCTGCCCATATTAACTGAGCCAAGCTCAGTGTAGACCCTGGAGAGATGACCTTGAGCTACCTAAATGTAGTTCCTGCATTCAAGTGAGAGCCAGACAAGGAAGCAGGAAATTCTACCCTTTAGGAGCAGTAAAAGGAAAGGTTGGCTTTGGTGGGCCAGGGAGGGGAGGAAGGGTACAGGGGTAACCCTTGAGGCCTGACGTGGGGATGTTGGCAGAATGGAATCTGACTTCCCAAAGCAGGTAATGACTCAGCCAAGACTTGAGGCAAGAGGAGTCACACTCAGTGGCCTAGAGAGACGACAGCTTGGCAGCTGGAGACTGGAGTTGAAGGAGAGTGCGGTAAAACAGGACCAGGCTGTGCAAGGCTGTATAAATCACACTCTGGACCTTAACAGACAACAGAGTAAATGGAAAATGGAGCCGGACCTTCAGGGAATGTGTGATCTAAGCTTTGCAAAGGGAGGTCCCTCCGGGTAGGGGACAAATGGACCCAAGAGGGGAGAGAGAAGACAGAGGCGGTGGAGAAAGCATGAGAAGGCAGGCAGAGGGCTGCAGAGCCATTGGGAAAGCTGACCTGTTAGGACGTGGAGACCGGCCAGTGCGAAAGTAGGGATACGTGGCAAGCAGAACGGAGTCTGCCGGACAGGCTTGGACAATCCCAGTGGCCTAGCAGAGCCTGTACAGGAAAGAGGCAGGTTTGGAGCTGTGATGGTGATCTGGGTTCAGAGAGTAACCAGCCTGCGAGGCTGGGAATAAAAGAAGGCATCCTCGGTTGGCCGACATATCTCCCAGACAGGCAGGGTGGCTGGAGGAAATGAATCAGTGGGCCTGGGGCTCTATGGGCTGAGACCTTTAGAGGCCCGCTGAGGAATTTCCCTGCCCACAGGTGTCTCTGCAGCTGGCCTCCGGAGCCTTCCTGCTGAATGAAGCTTTCTCTGAGGCCATCCATATCCCCTTGGAGAAGCTCAAGCGGACTTCGCCCTTCACGTGCCTCAGAATGTCCCTCGCCACCCGCCACCAGTGTTTCAGGCCCCCATCGGAGTCAGAGGCAGAAAGTGGGCCAAGCCAGGAGCTAAGTGCACTGGTGGAGGCCACCGGAAAGCTTTGGGCCACTGCGGTGGCACTGGGCTGGCTGGAGCACAACTCGGCCTCCTACTTTGTAGAGTGGGAGCTGGTGGCGGCCAAGGCCAGCTCCTGGCTGGAGCAGCAGGACGTGCCTGAAGGCCGCAAGCCCAGCACACTCAAGGCCACAGCTCGCGAGCTATTTGTGCTTCTGCGACACTGGGATGAAAACCTGGAGTTCAATATGCTCTGTTACAACCCCAACTATGTGTAGAGGGGAGGGGAAGAGGGATCGCTCATTTCGGCTGGTAAGGGACCGTTTTCAAGCTATAGCCAATATATTGTTGCTAGAAAGTACCCTGGACTGGCAGTCAGAAGCCTGAGTTCATTCTCTACTTAACTCCTGGCAACTTGAGACCAGACACTGCCCTTGCCTGGGCCTCAGTATCCTTATAAGAGGGCAAGATAAGGATTGGACCAGATTTTTTAAGTGATTCCAGGCCTCCTCTCTGTCCAGACTTGAGCAATCCTGGGACTAGCTACTATTCAGATGTAGCAGGAGAAAAAAAAAAATCTGAGTTTTTCTCCAGGAAAACCATGTGGGTGTGTTCAGTAGAGAACAATGCCCCAGCCCAATGAGAAAAATGAACAAGAAAATCCTTCAAAGGCAAGCCACCAGAGCTTTCATTAGGCACCGAGAGACTTCCTGTCTGTTGCATCGTGGGATAGGTTCTTGTCTCCATGGTGACAGTCTAGGTCCTCCAAATCCCACTAGCAAGTCAACCTGAGAATTATCCTTCCCTTTGCAAGACAGTCCTCCTGTTGGGAGAGCAATCTCCCTTAGAACATGATGGTACAAAGTGTGGCTTCCTATCCAAGATACATAGTCAAAACCAAGGAGGATAGATGCCCTGTCAGCTGAAATAGTAGAGTGAGCTTCCAGCTGCAGAAACAGTCCAGAATGAGAACACTCAGAGGAGTCAGTGGGGAAACCACACAGAATAATCTGCACACTTTTAAGTTGTTGGATAAAGTGACTCGTCCACTTGTGCTGAGGGGCTAGAGTGGTAGTCTGTGTACATTCTATAGCAGTGGAGTCCATCTCTCTGACCACACCATGTTGTAGGGGAGAGAGAAAGCTGCAGTCAGAAACCAGGCCTGGCTGTAGTATAAATACGGAAATTGTGGGGAATGAAAGGACTTTGAAAGTTGAAAGAGGAGGGGCTCCCCAACTCCAGGCCCATCATGCGACACCCCTGGACTGGTGCATCCCAAGCCTCAGGTTCCTCATGTCTGGTGTCACTGTCCAGGCACTACTCTTATGTCCGCACATTTCCCTGGAACTGAGTCTGGACCTCACCAAGAAGCCACGCTAGCCTGCTGAATCTGTGTACCCCTCTCCCCAAGGTACTAGCTTCTCCTCATAGTTCTCTCCAAAAAATGGTCCCTCTGATCCTAATGTGAAACTCTTCAAAATTTCTCTTCAGGGAGACAGATCCTAATCAAACGGCCTTGTGGGCTGTGATCCAGGCCATAGCCCATGAAGACTCCAGGGATATCCAGTCTGTGGCCAGAGCTGAGGTCAGGGACAAGGGACAGGCTTAACAGATTGGGATGTTCTCCCTGCTTCCATGCATGCCCTCCCCTACAGCTGTACCCCAGCATCTCCTTCAGAGGGTCCCTCTCTGCATGAGCAGCCCTTTTGAAAACTTAAAGCCCATTCTCCACTTCACTGGCCACCTCTGCCTCCGACTCACCTTCTGGGGGGAAACCACCTTGCAGCCTCTGGCCTCTATATTCTAGTGACTTCAGATGAGGTGAAATGAAATCTGGGGTATTAGCTTAACTTCAGTGTCCCCAAGAGAGACAGTGATTCAGATTGTCTTGCCCAAGTTCCCAAGGAGAAATGGAGAAGGCCGTGACAGTTTGCCTACTGCCATCAACACCCATACTTCTTTAGCTATGCAGCCAGCAGCCCTGCTTCCTCGAGGAAGGAAAGCGCAGGGCTGACTTCTTGGCCATCACTAGTGGGGAAATGGCCAGGCTGTGTGTCAGAACTGTGGACTTAGGTCTGAGTCTTGATGTTCACCTGTAAAGTACTTCCCCTTTCTGGATGTTATAGACCTCGATCTACTGAGCTCTGTCCTGATCTGACATTCCCAGATTCCCTCTTGGTAAACATGGCTTCACTCTACTTCTCTATGGCCTTGAACATGTCCTGTGTGCCCTCCAGTTCTCTTCCTTCTCTAGTTAAAACCAAGTTGGAGCCGGTTGTGGTGGTGCACACCTTTTATCCTAGCACTTGGGAGGCAGAGGCAGGCGGATCTTTGTGAGTTCAAGGCCAGCCTGGTCTACAGAGTGAGTTCCAGGACAGCTGGGGCTATAGGGAGACCCTGTCTCGAAAAGACAAAAAAAAAAAAAACCAAGTTGGATTGTCTAGCCAGCCCTTGGCCACCAGCCTGATCCCAGGGCCTCAAGCCTTGGTGAGGACACGGGGCATGCCTTGAGGCAGCCCAGCCCCTGCCCAATGTGCAGCAAGTGCTCTGAGATTCCTACAGAGTTCTGCCCCTATGGCAGCCAGTGCTCAAGAACACACTGGATGTATAAATGACTGATGGTCTCTGCAGCCCTGAGCTCCCCTGCCCAGCCCTCAAGTACCAAGAAACAAATCCCCTTGGTATCCAACAACTCAAGGATGTGGGGCAGGAGACAGGCAGGGATGTCTGAACGAGAGACATTTGTTTAAATTTTTTTATTTTTATTTATTTCTGTGTGTGTGTGAATGTACTGTCTGCATGTAGGTTTGTGCACCCGTGTCGTGCAGTGCAGCGGAGGTCAGAAGAGGGCGTTGGATTCCCCTGGAACTGGAGTTCTCCTGGAATTGGAGTTTCAGATGGTTCTCAGCCTCCATGTGGGTGCTGGGGATCGAACCCAGGTCCTCTGTAAGAGCGGTCAGCGCTCTTAACCACTAGGCCATCTCTCCAGCCCAACGAGAGACATTTGTAAAAAAAAAAAAAACTGCCCCAGTGGCATTGAGATGACTTGTAGCCTGGGTTACCAAAGGACCAAAGAGCTTACTTAGCCGTTAGGAAAAGACAAGAGCCTTAGGTAAAATCATGTGCATGGAAGCTAAAGTACAAAATTCTTCAAGAGGAAGATCCAGCCCTGCTTGCAAGGTCCTGTCAAAGGGACACTGCACCAAAGCCCTCACTGTGTCAAGAAATGCCTACCAAGACCAGACGAGCCTCTACACTGCCTAAAACATGGTCAGAGAACTGGGGAGCCTAAAGGTCGCTCCCAACCCCACAACCAGTTTTCTGTGTGACTTTTGGCAAATTGCTTTCTTCCTCTGAGGCTCTATTTTTTTTGGGGGGGGGGGGGATTATGATATTCCATTAGACCTGTGTTATTCACCCATGAGAAACTTCTGTGGGGCAAATATACTGGGAAGACCCCAGAACAAGACAACACAGGTTAGGAAGGCATTAGCTCGCTCACCATCGGTTTGCAAGATTACCCAGCATGCTGCATTCTCATAAGTACTCAATCAGAAAAGGCTGGTCTAACATTTCCCTGAGGAGGACTTTGGGCACTAACATCTGAAAGGCATTATGGAGTGCTTGCTGTGTGCTGGGCATGGGCACCACTGTGAACACAGCAGTGCCTGTCCTTGTCCTTTGGCGTTTGACAAGAAGCACTGGACATACGTCTATGAGCCCCCTCTCCCACTCCTCGGTGTAGAGGTGGGTTTATTTGCCTGACCATTCTCCAACCCCATACTCTCTCCTGAATGGAAGCAGAGTCAGCCTAGCACTGTCTGGCACTAACACCTAGCTCCCTGACTCTCAGACACTCTTGATGGTTTGGGGATAGACAGCCACAATAATAACCAGAGAAGAGCCCCCACAATAGGTTCTGCAGCCTGGTACAACCAGGGAGTTCCTGAAACAGAGGTGCCCCGAGGGTCCACCTCCAGCCACAGGCAGACCCTCTGATTCCTCTCAGCTGAGAAGCTGAACTCTGGAACCCAGGAAAGCTTCCTTTGCACCCAGGGCAGGGTTCATGATGCATTTGTAAATATACAGCCTTGGTTTCCAGTCAGTCCCCTGCCTGGGTGCAAAATGAGTGGTCTCCACTGTCCTCTCTGACCTGAGCCCCTGTGGCTGTGGTTAATGAGTGGGGTCGCCACTCCCAACACCAGCCCCCGATGGCTTTCATTTGCTCTTCAGATCTACAAAAAAGGTGGGGTCCCCATCCTTCCTCCTTGCTGGTTCACCTGCCAATAAAGATTTCTAGAAGCTTCTAAATCCTGCCTGCATCCCACTCACACCTGCCTTTATTTGAGGCCCAAATTTCCTCTCCTGGCTATACTCCCCTCTGCCCCCCTTGGCAGGGACTCTCAAGGAATTATAAAAAGACGCCTCTCCTGTCTGGGCACAGTGGCCCCCCTCCCTATGGATCAGCTCAGTACCCCGTTCTCCAGTCTGACACCCCAGGACTTGTCATTTGGGGTTCTAATTCCTGCCCCTCACATCTGGCGTATCATATTATCTCAGAGTGACCCTGACACAAATACATTCTATACCCTTAGTGCCCTGGGGAGGACAGGGAAGGCAGAGGTGTGTGCCCACTGCCACAGGGCTTAGAAGGAGTCTTTATTCCCTAGCAAGAACTAGAGAGCAGCAGCTCTCCGCTGCTGAGCCATGGCCTCAGCTGCAGCAGCACTGTCCTTGGTGCCACTGTGAAAAGAACCGAGACCAGAGCATGTGTGGCGCAGTATGGCCGGGTAACCTGGTCCACAAGGACTGGCAGCCCTTCCCAGCCAGGCCTGCAGCTTCGTACTGGGGACTTTCCCAGCACTTGCTTCCACCCCATCCCTGGCCTGGTGATGCCAGCCTCTCACCAGCACTGCTTCCCTGGGTGACCTAACAATGCCAACACAGGGTGTTTCTGTTGATGCTGCAGTTCTCCCTGGCTTGGGGTCAGCTGTCCTGAGATCCTAGCATCATGTAAGGCAAAGTTCCTGTCTCCGTGTGTTCCTGTGGTGACATATGTACAGTTTCACTTTGTCCAGGTCAAATGGCATGGCCGGTGCTTGTCCCTGTCAGCACCTCAAGTGCCTATAACATGCTGCCCTGGCCCTTATGCCTGCTTACCCCAGTGACCACACTGTGCCCAGGATACTTCCTGGTTCTTGGACAGTACATAACCGTCTTGCCCAGTGTAGCCAGTTATGCCAATACAGAAGTCCTGGATGCCCTCATCTAATGCTGCCAACACTTAGCCACGCCTACCCTGGGACTATGTGAGTGTATCTGTTTTCATAGAAATGGCTGCTTTGTACATGGTGGCTGCTGTCCTTTGAGTGGCTTTGAGCTCATAAAAACCATCCATGTGAGAAGCTTAGACTGTGTCTGCTCTTTTGTTCTCAGAGCCCAAAGTATAAGTCCAAAGATCCATTTGCCTTGCTTAGAGAACCACATCTGTCTGGGTTTGGCTTCCTCTAAGACTGAGAGAAGTTACCAGGATGTGAGACTTCCTGTTCTAAAACAGAGACAGTCCTGGTCAAACAAGGAGAAGCCACAGTGCTTCCCCAGACCTGAGATAAGGATTCGGGTGCACATGGTTGACAGGGGAGTCCTAGAAAATACCCTAAGGGAAGTCCTAGAAAATACCCCAAGGGAAGTACAGAAGTGAAAGAGAGTTGTGGGACATTTTCCTGAGGAGACATACAGAAAAGTCTTTTCACCTGGATAGAACATCAACAGAGAGAAAATAACAAACAAGTCCAGCTGAGAGAACCAAGTTTGTTGGGATTACTTACAGGAACATGAGTGATTCGAAGTTAGTTATACCATGGAGAAGTCCTCTGGCCCGGCAATTTAGGGCCAGCCATACCCACTCAAGAGTCCCACCAGCCACACAAGAAGCTGAACCACTAAAGAGTCCCCAGGGCAATTGTTTGCCTCTTACATAACCTGAGGGAGAAGAGAAGCCTCAGGAAGTTCTCCTGAAAGCTGGTGAGCCTCCCTCTCCCTCCCGAGGGATTAGTCACAAGTGTGAACTGACAAGGGTCACCTCCAACCGAGAGGAAACGACCACACAACAGAGGAATGTGGAAGACCCTTGATAAGGGGGCTGGGGGCATTTCTAAGCAGGTTACTACTTTGGGCTTGGAGCCAGGGTGACAAAACCCTTAACCTTGCCATGAAGGGTCAGGCAGATGTCTACCAGAACCGCTCATTCGTTGGCTAGGAATCACTCTGAGACACCAATTCCTTGACACATCAGGCATAAGTGCACCATCCAGGCAGGTTTCTACAGCCTAAGAAAGCCACCAGTCACACCAATGCAGACATTGGCGTTAGTAAGCGGAGAACCCAAGCCTCATGCACCTATGGTCTCTTTGCAAAGTTCAAGTCCAGATGTGTTGCATACTCTCCTAAGCCCTCAGTGATAGCAAGAAAGATTGTTGCATCAAAGAAAGCCCAGCTAGCAAAGAATAGAACTTATTTTTCTGTATGTTTGACATAGTTTGAAATTAGGAAGCTCAACTATGAAAATTTTTTTAAGTGAAATATCAAAGGAATGGTAAGTGCAAGATAGGACATGACTCTAAAACAAGGTGTGTGGCTTTGGCAAAGCCCCACCAGCACTTGCTGCCATCTCTCTCTGAGCTCCTTCCCATATCTTCCCCAGAATTAGTGGTATTTATAAATAATTGAATGTATGTATTCAAAAGTAGTCACTAGTTACTATGTTATCTTGGGTCTGGTCCCCAAAACAGACATAGGTCCATTTGTACATCTCAGAGAAATTTCCTGTTTCCTCAGAACCAATCACCCTGTGGTGGTTAATTTGATTTTCAACTTGACAGGGTTACAATTACTTAGGAGACAAATCTCCCTGCGCATCTATGAGGTAGTTTCTAGGCTTGGCTAACTGAGATAAGGAAACCCACCCTAACCTTGTGTAGAGCCATCCCAGGGGCTGGGGTCCCAGACTGCATAAAACTAGGAAGCGAGCTGAGCACCGGCATTCATCGCTCCCTGCTTCCTGACTGTGGGCACGATGTGACCATCTGCCCCACCTTCGCCACCAGATGAACCAGTCCCCTCGGACTGTAAGCCAGAAATAAACCCTCTCCTCTCCACGTTGCTTCTTGTGGCCTCGGCAACAAGAAAAGTAATTAATACAAGCCCTTTGAAGGTTTCAGAGAAAAGAATTTACTGAAATAGAAATTCCCAGCAGTCCAAAAACATTGCTGCAAGCCGTCACCAGTCCCAACAGAAATTAAGTGAGATGCGAGATGCCAGCAGGCTGAGGCTAAAACCTTCAACAACACCCTGCTGGCCAGCAGGGGAGTAGCTGCCAGGGAGATGGATAAGCCTTGTCACTGTCTCACCTCCACTCCAGACTGCCCAAGACCCCTCTGTGTGCCCCGCTGACTTATGTGAGCACAGCCTCTGCCTTTGGGAAAATGTGCTCCTTGGTCCTCCTCTCATCAGGCCTCCTGTAAAGGCCAGGGGTCAGAGCCCCTCTCCTCTCCTCCCCTCCCCTCCCTTCCCCTCCCCTCCCCTCCCCTTCCCTCCCCTCCCCTCCCTCCCCTCCTCTCTTCTCTCCTCTCTCTTTCCTTCTCTCTGAGATCTTCTCTCTGTGATGTTCCCAGCCAGAATGGCAGTAAGGATCTCCTAGTCCCTCACACTGGGAAAGATTCCTGGGTTGTCTCCAGGAATGTTGTAGGACAGAAAGTAACTGTGGCCTGCTGGATTCCCTCTCCTGAGGCGGCCTGCTCCCTCCGAGGCATCACTAACCCAGTCACTCCAAGGCCTGAGCTCCCCTGGGCTAAATGCACCCTTGCCCTGGTATGCCAAGCAGAACCCAGCCCAGTTCTCTTAAGCTCCATCATTCTGCTGTCAGGCCAAGATGCCCTCACGTTCCCAATTGTGAGCCCCTCCTGGAAACACCAGACCCCCTACATGTAAATTCCAGCTGTCCAAGATCTAGGGCCTTGGAAAAAGAAAGGGCTATGTTCTAGTTTGCCTTCAATTGCTGTGACAAAATACCCTGACTAATACCAACTCGGGGAGGAAAGGGTTTATTCATCTTACTTCTCCCAGGTCACAGTTCATCACTTAGGATGCCCAGGGCGGGAACCTGGAGGCAGGAGCTGAAGCACAAGCTACAGGGGTACTCTGCTTACTGGCTTGTTCCCCAGGCCCATGCTCAACCCGCTTTCTTATACAGTACAGAACCACCTACCTACCCAGGGGTGGCACCACCCACGGTGGGCTGGGGCCTCCCACTTCACTCGACAATCAAGATAATATTCCATAGACATGGCCACAACTCAGTCCAATGGAGGCAATTCCCCAGCTGAGGCTCCTTCGACCCACGTGTGTCAAGTTGACAGTAAAGCTCTCCAGCACAGGGCACACATCCTTTGTTGCACAATGAGACCTGAGTCATCCGGGTGACACCTGCAAGAAAGGGACCCTTTCCCAACCCAGAGGAAGAGGGGATCCTATCCCTAGGATGGCAGTCAGACCCACCCCTAAACCCAGCTCAGAAGATGGTGGGGAAGTTGTTTACTAGGATTTTCTCACTAACATAAGATGGTCCAGTTAGGGTATCAGACTCTCCAGATGTCAAAGATACATGCTCCCAGCTGCTGACCCAGTCCCTGTGTACCCAACGCTGGTGGCTTCAGAACCTGGGACTTCATGGCAGAAAGCAGGAGCAGTTTCCCCAGGATCACCAGAGTACAGTTGGCGATATAGTTCTGGCGCTCCAGCAGAGGGCGCTGTGGACGTGCACAGCCTTCCTAGAATGGGTCTTTGTAAAGCTGGAGTGTGGGGACTGAAGCCGAACCATAGGAATGAAGACCTGCCCCAGCCCCACCAACAGTCTTCCTCACGGCTAGAAACAGGCACTCTGTATGACTCAAAAGCCCACTGGAAGGCAGTCAAGTACTCAACTGTGTGTTCAGACTCCAGGCTGGCTCCCCTGTGCCTAGAAAGGACAAGGTTGACAAGGTGACCAGTTGGTCCCTGGCTCTTGGCCCACTCCCCTCCTCTCCACCCTATCTGCAGCATTCTCCCAACCTCCTGTACAGCCTGTTTCTTTCAAACAGGCTTCCCCAGGCTTCCTCTCAATAGCAACTTCATATGATGTATTTTAGTGTGTGTGTGTGTGTGTGTGTGTGTGTGTGTGTGTGTGTGTGTGTGTGTTTTCTGTCTCCCCATCAAACTGGGAGCTCCCAGTTGCATGTACTTGGAGAGTTCCTTCAGGCCAAGTGCTGTGTACCAGTCATCCTCCCCCCCCCCATCAAACCGGAAGCTCTGGGAGGACAGGCCTTTCATGTCGTCCATCAGAAGGGGGTGTTCGCAAACAGAGTCCTATGTTGCCTCCACCAGACTATGCATTCCTTAAGGTGGCCCTGCCATAGCTCCCAGGGCACCGGTCTGTTTTGGGATAGCCTCCTTCTCACAAAGAGGGATCTGAGATGCCCCAAATGTCATGAGCTTTGTACATGGGGTATGAAAGAGATTGGATCTGGAAATGCAAACTTGCTCCAATTTGGGGGGTGAAAAGGAAGGAAGGAAGAGCTGAAACTCTTGAGGGAGTAGACAGCCTGATTCCCTGTAATTGTCTGAATGAGAAATGTGGCCACAGGCTGTAAGTATTTGAACCCTTGGTCCTCAGTTGGTGGTGCTGTTTAAGCAAAGTCAGGGGACCTTTAGGAGGAGCAGGCTTGCTGGAGGAAACACGTCACTGGGGGCGGGCTTTGGGAGTCCATAGCCACTCCCACTTCGGTTTGTTTCCTGGCAATGGTTGAAGATGTGAGCCCTCTGCTTCCTGCTTCAGCCACCAGGTCTGCTTGCTGCCATGTCTCCCCACCATGATCGACTCTTATCGATCGAAGAGTTATTAAACTCTTCCTCTATAAGGTGCCTTGGTCACAGTGTTTTATCACAGCAACAGAACAGTAACTAATCCCACTCCCTTATCTGCACCACCCCTCACCCTCCCTTGAGATCCCTCCATCCAACTCACTTAAGACCCTGCTCACATCCCTGCTCCTCTGCGCTATTTACTTTAACCCACTTCCTAGTCTCCCAGCCTGTGGTTGACATCTTCGCATCCAGCCTCCAAACTGCAGCCAGGGAAACCTCAAACACCTTCCATGGCTCCGACTGTCTCTGGAGGGAGAGTCCAAACTCAGCCAGACACACACCACTTCTCACTATCCAGCCGAACTTGAACTCCGGCTCTCATTTTTGTCATTTCCAGTGTGTCACACAAACATTCGTTCCCTGCAGAGCTACAAGCTCCTCCACGTACTAAACCCAGGGTCCATTCTAAACCTTAGGATACAGAATGGAGCAAAAGAAAGTCCCTCTGCCAAGCTATCACTGCAAAGAATCCCCCATGGAAGCTTAAACACAGGTCACCATTGTCTCAAACTTCTGGTGCTAGTGATCTTAACTGCTGAGTCATCTCTCCAGTCCCAAGCACCCCTCTTCAGGAGTTACTCATATTATCTCACATTTATGAAACTGCCTCTTTAAAAGAATCTTTTATTTTATTGATTATTTTTATTGGGAGAGCACACACGCCATGGCACACATATGGAAAGTCAAAGGACAACTTTGTGGAGTTGGTTATCTCCTTCCACTTTTATGTGGATTTTAGGGGGTCAAACTCGGGTCATCAGGCTTGCACAAAAAGCACCTTTGTCCACTAAGCCATGTCACTGGCCTTACATTACCTCTTTGAAAGACCCCATCTCCAGATCAAGTCTTATTCTGGAAGTCAGAATGTCAATATATGTATTGAAGAGAACGAGATTCAACCAGTACACTGTGTTCACGAGGCTGATGCTCTAGGGGAGACAGACAGACAACACAAAATCAAGCAGATCTATACCAGGGGCACAATGAATCCATGTTAGGAGAAGGAGAAGCCAAGTAGCAAAGAGGGAATTAATGAAGGGCTGTTGGATGACCAAATGCAAGGCCAACCCAACCTTCATATCTTTAGTAAAAAGAGAAATAATGAAAGTCGACACTGTCATTTAAGGAGCACTCAGTGTCGAGTGGGACCCTGCCCTCATTTAAGGAGCACTCAATGTCGAGTGGGACCCTGCCCTCATTTAAGGAGCACTCAATGTCGAGTGGGACCCTGCCCTCATTTAAGGAGCAGTCACTGTCGAGTGGGACCCTGCCCTCATTTAAAGAGCAGTCACTGTCGAGTGGGACCCTGCCCTCATTTAAGGAGCACTCAGTGTCAAGTGGGACCCTGCCCTCATTTAAGGAGCAGTCACTGTCGAGTGGGACCCTGCCCTCATTTAAGGAGCACTCAATGTCGAGTGGGACCCTGCCCTCATTTAAGGAGCACTCAATGTCGAGTGGGACCCTGCCCTCATTTAAGGAGCACTCAGTGTCGAGTGGGACCCTGCCCTCATTTAAGGAGCACTCAGTGTCGAGTGGGACCCTGCCCTCATTTAAGGAGCACTCAGTGTCGAGTGGGACCCTGCCCTCATTTAAGGAGCACTCAGTGTCGAGTGGGACCCTGCCCTCATTTAAGGAGCACTCAGTGTCGAGTGGGACCCTGCCCTCATTTAAGGAGCACTCAGTGTCGAGTGGGACCCTGCCCTCATTTAAGGAGCACTCAGTGTCGAGTGGGACCCTGCCCTCATTTAAGGAGCACTCAGTGTCGAGTGGGACCCTGCCCTCATTTAAGGAGCACTCAGTGTCGAGTGGGACCCTGCCCTCATTTAAGGAGCACTCAGTGTCGAGTGGGACCCTGCCCTCATTTAAGGAGCACTCAGTGTCGAGTGGGACCCTGCCCTCATTTAAGGAGCACTCAGTGTCGAGTGGGACCCTGCCCTCATTTAAGGAGCACTCAGTGTCGAGTGGGACCCTGCCCTCATTTAAGGAGCACTCACTGTCGAGTGGGACCCTGCCCTCATTTAAGGAGCAGTCACTGTCGAGTGGGACCCTGCCCTCATTTAAGGAGCACTCAGTGTCGAGTGGGACCCTGCCCTCATTTCCCTTGCTCCTCACGACCCTAGGAAGGATTATTTTGGTGTGCAGATGAGGAATCTCTCCCCACAGCATCCCCAGAACACAAACAACCCGCCTTCCTGGCCCTCCCAGGAAGGCAGCTGGAGACCAGGAGGCTCAGGACACAGGAGAATTGGTAGCAGGCCTTCCTGTCTTTCTCTGCTCATCCGCACACTGTTCACTGGGCCCTGAATCTCCGATTGCTACTTTTTTAAATTTTTATTTATTGATTTATTTATTTTATGTGTATGAGTGTACTGTCTGCATGTAGGTTTGTGCACTCCTGTCGTGCAATGCCACGGAGGTCAGAAGAGGGTGTCGGATTCCCCTGGAATTGGAGTTAAGGACGGTTCTCAGCCGCCATGTGGGTGCTGGGGATCAAACCCGGGTCCTCTGCAAGAGCAGTCGGTGCTCTTAACCGCTAGGCCATCTCTCCAGCCCCTCCAATTGCTATGTTAAAATAAGTGAGAGAGGGCCAGGCATGGTGGCACACACCTTTAATCCTAGCACTTGGAAGGCAGAGGCAGGAGGATCTCTGTGAGTTCAAGGCCAGCCTGGTCTACAGAGTGAGTTCCAGGACAGCCAGAGCTATAGGGAGACCCTGTCTCAAAAAGACCAATAATAATAATAATAATGATAAAATAATAATTGAGAGAGGACATCCTTGCTTCATGGTCATGCAGCGAAGGTAACAGGAACGCCAGGTGCATAGACTATGCAACCCTACACCAGTCCCTTCCCTTCTCTGAATTTCAGTTTGAAGAGCCTGGGCTTGAAACTTCTTTCCAACTCTGAAGCTATGAGTTCAACATCTTCATTCCAAATCCTTGAACTTTCTTTCTTTTTTAACCTTTGAACTTTCAAAGTTGAAAGGGTGGTGAGCACTGTCCCCACAGTACTTCACCCTTTCCAGAATTGTGTCACCTCTCCTGCGGACAGGACCCTCCCCTTGAACCAAAATCCTCGGCTTTCAGGAGGGAGGGTCCAGCCGGGCTACATCTGGAGCAGGGATGGAAAAATTACCTCTAAGGACCCAGGACAGCCATTCCTGTGTCCTCCCAGCAACCACTGTCCAGACAGGTTCCCTTCTAGAAAGCTCCATGGGCATTCGGACATCATCCCTTTAGCCAAGGGACAGGATGAAATTCAACCACTATCCATCAGAGACACCTAGCCCTAAGCAGCGGAAAAGGCAGAAACTCCCAGGCCAGCTCACCAGGTTGCCAGCATCTGCCTCTGTAGCTGGGGACAAGGGGAGTCACTTCACTGAGCAGGGTAGGATTTTCCCAACCTGAAAATCATACCTCTGTCATCAGGACTTGGCCCAGGGTGGCTCCTAAGAGGTCCCAGGGGCGCTGCACAGTGTCTCCTAAATCACTCTTTACTGAGTGGAATGAGCCGTAGCCCAGGCCTGTGTTACTAGCTCAGAAGGGATTTCAGGGCCTGGAAAATGAACAGATACTCCCGCGTTGCCCCCCACCTTTCCCCTTTCCAACCGTAGGGTGCAACTATAGGGATACAGGGAGCCCTGGTAGGGGGGGACAGGTGAGGGCCTCCATGCAGAGTGGGAAAGAAGGAGCCCCGCAGACTCTCACTGCAGTCTCTGCATCTTCCACACTCTGCCTGCTGGCTGGTTGTTCTTTTCTTTCCATGACTTCCCTTCCTGGTTGCCCAGCCCTGACTGTCTCCTCTCACCAAAGCTGCCACTGCAGCCCAAGGGTCTCTCAGTTTTCTCCGCTGCCCTTCCCCCACCCAGGTGCGCCGCCCTTCCCTCGGAAGCCAGAGAAACCAGAGCTGTCTTTAATCCAAAATCTTGCCAATTAAATTGCTCCTTCCGGCTCCAGCAGTGGCTGCTGCTGACGTAGAAAGAAGCATAGGAATAGAGGCCGCCACCCACGCAGTAGAGCAGGGAGAAGCGGCCGCCAGGTCCCCCGGACACCCTGCTCCCTGGCTGTCATCCTGTCCGCCCACAGTCGTAGGAGCCCCAAATGCCGCCTGTCCCAGCCTCATTCTTACCAGCGTACCTCTGCATCACCCGGAGCTCCTGAGGGTCCCCCATCCCTACAGGACCCCAAGCAGGGTCCTCACCCACCTCTTGATCCCCAGGTCCCCCACCTGCTCCACACACCACCCTGGCTCACACGCAGCCCCTCTCCAAAGACGCGAGCTGCGTCTCAGGCATGCGCTGTAGCTTCGAGACCCTACTCTGAGCTCCCCGCGCCCCCACCTAGCTGGCTGCACCCTCTGGGCCCAGACCAGACTTGGCGGTGCCTACGCCTGCTGTACCTGGGTCCCTCTGGGGCCCCGCGCTTCCTAAGCCCTCCAGCTCGCTGTGTCCTTGGTTTCCCTGCGTCCTTGGTTTCCCGGCTTGAAGCAGCTCTGGCTCCATCCACTTCCACAAAGACGTCGCCGTGGGAACCAGGAGAGGGGGCACATTAAGAGCAATTAGCCCTCGCACAGTTGGCAGCAATACCTTAATAAATAATAGTCGGAAAGGCATGTAAATAAATATTAGAGCGCATTACACGGGCAGGAGGCGCGGCACGGGGCCCCGCAGGCCGGTGGCGACGCCTCCGCCTCCAGAGACAAGCTGGTGGCTGCGGGGCTCCCCAAGGAGACCTGAGGTTAGGGGCTGAGCAAAAAGGACTGGAGCCGGGGAGCGGGGAGGGAGGGCGGGAGGGGGGGCATGGGTATGTGGAGGAGGGGAGGGGAGCGGTGCAGAAATGGAACCCAAGAGAGGAAGAGAGGAAAAAAGATCAAGAAGGAAAAAAGAAATAGAGTTAACGGACCGGTGCAGGATAATGGGTACTGTGGAAAGAAGGCCGGAAGAGGCAGGATCGGATCGGCTCTCCTCCTTGGCCAGCCTGAGCATCCTCCCTCCAGGGCCTAGAGCTCTGGGGAATATTCTCCTTTGCTCAACAGATAGCACATCAAAGGCCTTCTCCTTTAAATGCCATTGCTTGGGGGCTTCCAAGCACCCCTCCAGCCAGCTCTGTCTCCTCCAACCTACAGAGGAACACCTCCCTTGGAACTGAGATCTGAGCGGAGGACACTAGACAGCTGCCCACTTCCAGCTGCCCCACCTGGCAAAGCTGCTCCATCTTTGTGCCTTTGAGGCCCAAATCTTGTCACCCTAGAGGCCCCTCCCACACCTAACATCTTAGCCTATCAAACAGCAAGACCGGTTCTGACTTGAAGATGCTTCTGGAATCTTCCTCATTGGCAGTCTGTGGCCTGATGTTAGCCAAGCCTCATTGGTTTTTCTTGGGGTTGTTTAACAGCTTTGGGGGGTGCTCCCTGTTCCCACTTTGACCCCCCACTGGCTCTCTGTGAAGTCATAAAAAATAAGTGGCCTGAGACAATGTCTCTACTCAGATGATTAGTTCAGTGAAAAAACCCACTGTCCTTAAAATGGCCTGCCAGGCCCTGGCAGTCCACCTTTCCACACCCCCCCCCCAGTGCCCTGACCCCACTGCCCTGCTCCAGCCACGCTGGCCTCCTCCCTGTTCTTCAAACATGCCAAACCTGCTCCCACACTAGCACTCTGGCACTGGCTGTTCCCTCTTTCTGGAACATTCCACAGATGGCGTCAGAGTATGGCTCCTCTCTGCACATTTCAATGAAGGAGAGAGGAAGAAGGAAGGTTGGAGGGAGGGAGACAGATAAAAGAGGAGAGGAAGAGACTCCAGGTGGTAGGAAACAGTACAGGCTGGGACCAGGTGGCATGGGCAAGTACCCTGGGGGAGGGGGGGGCGAGGCTTAGAAGGATGTTGATCGGCTGGAGGTAGTTGATGGCTCTGAGGCTGGAGTGTGTGGACCATTCTAGCAGAAGGTTAGATTGTAGACCTAAGATAAAGCATCCCCACCCAGCATCACACTGCCAGGCCTGGAGCAGAAAGCCCCAGCTCCATCCTGGGCCCCAGCTGGGAGTTGGACCCTGGTGCTGCAGGCAGTACTGCCTGGGTAGGCCCCTGGTAACAGCCACAGTAATTACTGGTTGTGCGCGATTAGGGGATAATTATGCTTAATAAGTCCAAAAGTAATTACCAGGCAGGCTGCTTGCTGCTTTGGAAAACAGAGGCCCCCAGTGAGCCAGAGCCAAAAAGTGGAGAAGGGGAGAGTGGGTGCGTGGACATCTGGGTCCTGGCCCATTTGTCCCACAGATCTCAACACCCTCTAAGCAACACCAGACCAGGGACTTACCTCCAGTGATGAGGAACTCACTGCCCCACAGGCAGGTCTTCTTGCCATGGAAATTCTACATCCGATTCTGCATATCACTGTCTATGTCTGCGCATCTGTGACCCCTTTACCTCCTCACTCAGCAGCTTAGCATGGGAAGGGACACAGCACTTGGGTATGCTCATGAAAGAAGGGGCATGCGTTATTACAAATAACACCAGGCTTGTCTTATGGAAATGGAGTTTCTTATTAGTCCCAGGGCATAGTAGGGAAACTGAGGCTGTAGAGGACCCCCCAACCCACAGCAGTGGGGGAGAGCAGAGTCAAAACTCCCATTGCAGTCCCTAGCCAGTTCTGCAGCCACACTGCTGTATCCTGAGCCCCTCAGAATCCATCCAATCTCCTTTCCCATCACCCCTATCTCTCTGTGTCTTGTCTTTCTATAGAAACCAGTGGTGGACTGGTAGCAAGTGCTTAGGCTGGTACAAGGGGGTACCCCAATTCTGCAGCCAACTCACCCCGTGTCCTTGAACAAATTCTTTTGACCCCTTTAAGACTCCATCTTCTTCTCTGAGGGATTTCTGCTCCTTCAGGCTAAATCTGTGACATCAGATAATAGGATCAGACAGGTGGGCTCCACCATCCCTGAAGCACTGCAGTTGGGGAGAGTTCTCCCAATGAGGTCCATTGGTCCAGTTCCTTGATATCATTCTTGGCAGACTGCTCTGCATAGCTGTTTTTCCATCAAAAAGTATTTTCCTCAGTGTCCCAGAGAAAAGAAGCCTGTGGAAGACCAGAACCACCACCGAGTCTTCTTGTACAGCCATAGAACGGTGCACTGGGGACAGAGAACACATGAGATTCCAGCTCCCAACCACTAGGCCTGCAGGCCAAGGGGAGGGATGGAGTAAGGATAGCCTTGCTTAGCTCTGATTCCCTCCAGAGGATCAGAAAACAATATCACAGACAAACATTGGTCTCTGGGAAAAGATGGAGTAGAGCTGGGAGGCCCAAATACTCCTCAACGTAGTGAGGTTACAAGCCATCCCCGAAAAGATTTTCTAACATCAAGATGCAGGCACTGACCCCTGAATGTTCTGATTCGTCATATTAGATGTGAAACCTTGGACGTGCAGTATTAAGTGGGATTCTCCCACCCAACCCCCAAAGATTCAGCAACAGCTATTTCAGCCGGAACTGGAGTTGAAGACCACTGCCCAGAGAACCAGTGATGCTTCAGCACCAGGGACAGGGCAAGGCCTTTGCTGGGAGCTATTTTAAAAATTAAAATAGGGCTAGGGATGTAGCTCGGTTGGTGGAGTATTTGCCTAGTATGCATGAGGCTCTGGGTTCGACCCCCAGCACTGCATGAACCGGGTATGGTAGCACTCACCTGTAATCCTAACACTCAAGAGGCAGAGGTAAAGGACTCGGGTCAAAATCATCCTCAGCTACAAGTGCACAGCCTGAGCTACATAAAAATTAATTAATTAATAATTAATTAAAATAAAATAAACCAACAGGTGGAGAAATGTGGGGGGTTCTTATGTCCCTCTCTGGTGGAGAGGGCCATATATGTGTTCTGGTTATTGCTGGGGCCCAAGACTAGAAGGACACAAAAGCCAATCTGAGCAGCCCTTTAACAAAAACACTGCCTGCGTTCATATGATAGTGGGGAAAAGAGGAACCAGGTGGATGAGTCTGGCCTGGAAATCATCTGGAGCAGTCGCCCTCTAGATGACAGTGTGGCCGTGGGTAAGCTAGTCCCACTCCCCCTCTCTGGGTCTGGCCGTGGCATTTCCAGGGGCCCTGTGGTCAACATGGGGAAAGCTGGCACATAGTACACATGGCCCCAGATCTGTCTGATGACTCACAGCAGCTTTTTCCCTCTACCTCACTCACCGTGGTATCGAACAAATGAGTCATCTCAAACCAGCGTTTCTCTAACTATGACCTCGAAAAGCAGGTGCTCTGTGCATGCCAAGAAGGCAGAGGGGACTGCAGCCAGAGGGAGCCTGATGACTGGGGTAAACCACGTCAAACAGGTCTTTATGTTGTAGAACTTCTGGACCCTCTGGCGAGATATCTATCATGTATGGATTGTTTCTAAGAGAGCAGGTGGGGAGGGGTACTCTATGTTCCAAATCTTCCTTCCGTGGAACACCTATAGGAATAGATAACACAGAGGGCCTGCTTGAGAGCCAGGGACAGACACAGGATGGCTCCTTTGTAAAAAAGAATATTTTATTTTTTATGGTTTATTTATTATTTTTATTTTTGTATATGAGTATGATGCCTGAATGTATGTGAGTGTGCTCATGTTGTGCAATAACCACAGAAGTCAGAAGAGAGCATTGGATTCCCTGGAACTGAACTTAGTGACAGTTAGCCACCATGTGGGTGCTGGGAAGCAAACTCTGGTTCTCTGCAAAAGCAGCCAGTGGTCTTAACCTCTGAGCCATCCCTCCAGCCCCCAAAATATTTTATTATTTTTATTTTATGTGTATGGGTATATTACCTGCATGTATGTACATGCACTCTTGTTTGCAATGCCTGCAGAGGTCAGAAGAGTGCATCAGATCACTAGAACTGGAGTTACAGGTAGTTAGGAGCCATCTGATGTGGGTGCTGGGAACTGAACTCAAGTCCTCTGGAAGAGCAGGAAGCACTCTTAAAATATTTTATTATTTTTATTTTATGTGTATGGGTATATTACCTGCATGTATGTACATGCACTCTTGTTTGCAATGCCTGCAGAGGTCAGAAGAGTGCATCAGATCACTAGAACTGGAGTTACAGGTAGTTAGGAGCCATCTGATGTGGGTGCTGGGAACTGAACTCAAGTCCTCTGGAAGAGCAGGAAGCACTCTTAACTGCTGAGCCATCTCTCTCCCCAAGATTACTCCATTTTAAGGTATCTAGTCCTTACAACAAACTAATCCCATTTTGCAGAAAGGGAAACTGAGACACAGAAGTACAAAGTACTTGCCCAGTGTCACACAGTTAGTGTGCTACAGAGCAGAGACTTGAACCCAAGAGGACAGGCACCAATATCTGTTCTTTTCACAGCTTTGCTGCCCCGCCCACTTAAGGGCTTGGAGCACAGGAGCCAGTATGGGGAGCACTCCTTCACTGTGTATCTATTTAGCCCTGGGTATTTTGACCAATTGAATTTTTCTTTTTACTGTAGTTTTCCTTTGAGTTGATGTTTAGATTCCCTGGGCAAATGAAGGTAGGTGCAGACAATGTCTGGGAGGTGAAAAGAGTCCAGCAGGAGATTTTAAACCAATTAATTAATTTTAATTAGGATTGGCGTTGCTGTAAGGGACACAGAGAGCTTCTGTGTTTCTGGTCAGCTGGTGGGGGTAGGAGAGAAGAGAGAGGAGAGAGAGGCCACAGGAAGGAGGGGAGAAGAGAGGACAAGAGTAAAGGAAAAGGAAGAGATGGAGGAGAAAGAAGGGAGATGGGTCATGTTGTCCAGCCCTTGCCACAGAGGGAAAGGAAAAGGAAGATGGACTCCTTTAGGCTCCTGGGCTCGGATGCCTCATGTCCCAGCTCTGCTCCCTCAGCCAAGAGCAGACAAAGGGTCTCCATCCTCCACAGCTGTCTGGGCAGCACTGTTCGAGGGTGCCTGGTACCGGTTTGAAGGTCGGCCCTGCCTGTGAGCACAGGACTGTCTCCTTCGAGCCCTTCCCACTCCTGAGCCTCATCCTGGTCCAGCTCCTTGCCAGGCACTTTTCTGTGCTGTTTGCTTGGAACAAACCCACACCTGTCGCCCACCACCTGCAGCCTCCTCTCTCCTGTTCTGGAACTTCAAAAGAGCCTGACACAGTTTCCCTGCAGCCTGTTCCTCTCCTCTCAAGTGGCTCACTTTGCACAGGACTCAGCTCTGCCTCATATTTTTGGGTTAAAAAAAAAAGGACCTTGGATCCTGCTTCTCTATTTGGGAACAGAACCAAGTGTCACTGCTGATGGTCCGCGCTCTGGGCCTAGCCCCAGGGCTTCCTTGAGGGCATTTAGATGATCTCATTCCACTGTCCTGAACCCAGTGGACTCCAGCCCGGTCCAAGCCAGCCCTCACCCTCACTGCAGGCACTCTAGGAGGAAATTTGGGATGATGTTGCCATGGCAACTGTGGTACCAGCAACTGCTGCTCATTATGCTCAGGGATAGAATTATATGACCTGGAATCAAAACGTGCAAAGCAGCTAATGCTCTAGAGAGAGGGATGGAGCCCACTTTAGAATCAGCCAAGCTGCTCCCCAGCAGAGCAACTCTGAAAAAAAATCACCTGCCCTTACTTAGTGTGTCATTACTGTCAGACAACATACCTGCTGAGTGTGGGGAGGGCCGGACATGACTGTCAGGGACTCAACGCAGGAGCACAGAAGCAAGCTGAATGCACAAAGGGCCCTCGGAAACTGCTACCTGTCTGAGCAGACAGCAGAGGAAAAGTCAATAGCGCATCTCAGAAACTCTAGTTTACCTTATGACCTTCTGCTGGAAGCCATAATCATTTGTCCAAAAGGAAGCAGCTCCCTTGGTGAGCTCGTCTCCTATGCAGGAAGCCAGCCTCTGTGCAGGGAAGTGCCAGACCTCGGCCCACAGGCCCACTCCCCGAGCCAGCCCTGCTTGGACCCAGTCTCTCCCAGTCACTCCTCTCCTGAGTGTCCAAAACCCAGAATCCCTAGTACAGATATTTAAAGCTTCAACTCAAAAGTTAGTTTGGCTAGAAGAAAATGCTTGACTTGGGATAAACACTATTTTACCTCCTCCAGCTCTGTTTTCCAACATCATAAGGCAACAATGTATCGTATTTTAATTTTCTTTCTTTTTTTATTTTTGGAGACAGGGACTTACTACGTAGCCCCAACTGGCCTGGAACTTGCTATGTAGACCAGATTTGCGTTGCTCTCACAGAGATTTGCCTGCCTCTGCCTCCCAAGTGCTGGGATTAAAGGTATGCACCACCACACCTGGCTTGTATTATATTTTCTGATAATTAATAAATCACTCTTAAACAATAGGCCTTGATAGAGAGGCCACTGAGATCTGACTCCCCTTCTTCAAATCTTGACCCTCTCCAACCAGTGTGAGGATTTCCTTAACCTCTCTAACCTACACTTTTCCTATCTGAGGCTGGTCTTAATCCCTGTGGCAGAAGACAGGCATGAGAATGGAATGAGACAGGGTCCCTAGAGTACTTAACGTGGCCCTTGGCACATGGTAGGTACACAGTAAACAGCAGCTGTTGGCTGATTCCACATGGCCATCATCTGAGACTAAGGCTGGCCAGGACTTCATAGCCCTTCAAGATCTCTCTCTCTCCTTCCCTCCCTCCCTCTTTCCTTTCCTCATCAACCAGGCATCTACTCCATCTGGAATACCTGCCCCTCCCCTGCCAGCTGCACCCTTCCTCCAGATCTTAACCAAAGGAACTGCCCACACGTGACTCCAGAATTCTCAGCTGAGTCAGGGCTCCCCAGCTGGCCCACCTCTCAGCCCCCTTGACATCTAAGCCATCTGTCCCTTCTACCCCAGCTAAGGCTTCTCTGATCTCTGTCACTGTACATTTCCCAGACCTGTGCCCTATCACAGCTGCTTTCTGGTTTAGGTTCACTACCCTCTTCCAGAAACTAGGAACATCTGGGCACACTCAGCAAAGGCCTCTGAGGAGAGGCAGTGGGCTGAGCCAGCTTCCGTACCTGAGCCCAGAGGGCGAAGAGCATCTTTAGATGAGTCAGCCCCACCTTTGCTGGTGACAGAGGACCTTTTCCTCTGATGAGTCCCCCATTCTTGGCTCCTAAGAGGCAGAGACAGAGCAGAGCTAGAGAACAATAAATATTTTGTAGGAGCCTGAGGACTGGCGCCCCAGCAGGGTGACATTGCAGGGAGGAGGGGGGAGAGCAGCAGACTTGGGGGTGTTGGTACTGTGAAGTGAGGGATAGTCACGGCTCTCCTCACCTCCCCCAACTCTTCTTTCCCCTTTTGCCTTCTCCCCTCCTTTTCTTTCTTTTTTCTTTCATTTTTTTCCTTTTCCTCCTTCTTCCTTCTCTCCTTATCTGTTCTCACTAATTTATTTCTATTTTCACTCTTTTTTATCTACTGATTCATATGATATTCTTTATGTTCCTGCTGTGTGGTAAACTCGTGGAGAGACACAGAGCACTAATCCATACACAGACTATGACAAAGCCCATCATTTTAACCATAGATACCAGAAGACTGAGGATTGATCTCCCTTTGTGGGAGTCCAGGTGGGCTTCCTTGAGGAGGCACCTGTCCTGTTGATATTTAGAGAAATCTGGGCATCAGGTGAAGTGTTTGGGCAGAGAGCAGTATGTCTGAAGTACTGTGCAGGGGCTGGAGGAGCTGGAGGATATTAAGGGAGTAGCCTGCATAGTGATGAGATTATCTGCTGTTTGTGTAATGTTCAGGCGCATTGGTAAGTGTTTCCCCTTTAGAGATGGGGAGCTGAGGCTTGGGGAGCTATGTCACTTGCCTATCATCACCTTGCCAGTAAATGGCAGAAGCAGGACTCAAATCTAGATCCCAGTCACCATGATCCTACCCTTGACGATGGGAAACAACTCAGGCCACAGGAAACAGGTATCCAATGAAGCCTTCTCCTGCAGCATGCAGGGGCACAAGATCCTGCTGCCCGCGGAGGCAAACCTCTGTCCTTAGGCCAGGAAGCCTGACACTGCCCTGTGCCTCTAAGGAAAAGGCTTTGTTGCTGGTTCATGACACATAGTCTGGCAGAGACGTGAGCTGGTGTCGTGTGAAGGGCAGCCCTCTCTCTCCAGCCCCAGTGCTTCATTCAGACTGGGCACCTGCCCTTGCACCTCCAAGCCTCAGCTGCCCCCTTGCTCCCAGACCCTACCTAGGTCTCTTCCCCAGGGATCCAACACTGTGGGAACCTGGAACTAGCCTTGATGCAGTACCATCAAGGACCTGTAGGTGGCAGTGCGAGTAACACCAGCCAGGAGAGTAACCATCCAGAGCCATCACGTACTTCCTCCCTGAAAACACAAAGTGTGTCCCCCCACCCTTGGCTGGTGGCTCCTCTTTGCTCAGCAAAGAAGAAGGCAATCTGCTATAATCAGACCAGCAAGAGAACTGGAAGAAGAGCCTGGGGTACCCATCCTAGCCATGTGGCTCTGCCTCTCTGAGCCTCACTTCCTCAAGTGTAGACTGTTCTTACTGCCATCTCCCTCAATGCTAATGAAAGCTGGTAACACCCCGTGAGAAAGTACAGACTAATAAGCACCAGCTACCCTGTCTGCATTCATTCATTCATTCATTCATTCATTTTATTCAGCAATAATGCCATGTGCACTAGAGCCTAGCAGAAGCTAGCACCAGGCTTTAGAACCTCCAGAACAGTAAGAAAAATAAACCTGAGAATTGATGTATGACTTATGAAAAAAGTTTAATAACAATAAAAAATGATAAAATTAAAAAAGAAAAAGACACCACTTGTCTTTACATTTATCAGCCTTGGGCATTTGATTATAGCAATGAAAACAGACTAGAACAAGGAAGCTGGTGAGCTGAAACATGGGGTGGGGGGCACTGCAAGAGACATGGCTGGGACTGAGAACTGCATGTAGCCAGTACAGGACAGGATCCTGGAAGGCCCGCAGAGGGATGTGACACCCTGGATGCTTAATGTTAACAGTTGTACACCAGGTCTTCTGTCCAGGAGCCCTGGCTTCCTAGCTGGGGAGACTGAGGTTGGTCTGTCAGTCCTATCTCTTCCCTGACAGGCGGCTTCTCTGTTTCATGTGGCTTCTAGTCCTTCTGCTAACCACTCAAATACAGAGGGACTGTGAGGCTCTCATAGAGCAGGTCGTGAGTTCTGGAAAGAGAAAGTGGAGCCCCAGATGCCACTGATCTAACACAGCCACCTCCAGCCTTGAGTTTAAACCTGCTCCAAAAATGAGAAATTATGACTTATATTAAGGAGGTTCCTTGGGAGGGGCCCATGGGAGTGGCCAGTGCGTGGGGCAGCAGGGAAGCCTTGGATGATTGCATCAGCGAGGGTGTGGGGAAGGTGGCTCTTTCAGGAACTGAACCTCAGAACCCTGGGGGATGGGGGAGGAGGGCTGGCTGCCACCTCCTCAACACCTGCAAGCTGTGTCATGCTTCTGTGACTCTCGAGAATAGCTCAGAGCAACAGGACCTGCCTTTCTCTCTCTCCTGTCCTCCTTCCCTTCTTCCTTCTTTTTTGGTTTTTTTGAGACAGAGTCTCAGTCCAAGCTGATCTCAAACTCCTGATCCTTCTACCTCAACTACTGGAACTATGGGGATTACAGGTGACCATGCCAGCTGTTCTGTGAGATGTTCAGAGCTGTTACTGCTAAGGACCAACCTCAGGACCTACTGTGGGCCTCATCTTCCCCTCTCAGCCTCTGCCTGCTACTGCGCTCTCTCCCCCTGCCCTTGTTCACACTCCACGGGCCTCATCTCCACTATCAGTCTCTCTCCTCCTCTTCTGTTTCACTTTTCCCCTGATTTCCACTTCACTCTCGTCATTGGATTAATGATTAGTTGGATAATCTTGGTTGATTTCTCTTCATTCTCAACAGGTTTCTATGCAATCCACAGAATGTATAAAACCCAAGATCCACCTCGCCTGCCTGGAAATACTGTGCAGCAGTGGCAGCCACATGCCTGTATATCCTAAATCTAATTGGCTATTAGCTCTCTCCTTGGAGGAATAACCCACGGCTGATGCCACAAGCTTGCATCCTCTGTGGTAAGGAGATGTTATAAGCCACAGTAAGACCCTGTCATATTTTACAGAAAAAACGTAATTCATGGATTAACATACCATCCAAACATCTGTGTCTATACCAAAGTAACCTACCATAATAATTAGTACTGTTTAAATACCTATATATCTAATTACTTGTGCTTCATTAGTAGGATTGAAAGGTTATTCCTGGACAAACTGTCAGCCCATGAAAGGAAACAGCCAGAAGTGACCAGAGCCCAAGACAACAGCTCCAGAGAAAGTAGACTGTTTTGCTTCTCATCCACCTGTGCCCCTTCTCTAAGCCTAGGGAACAATCTGTGGAAGAGGGGGTGTGGTAGAATGTAAGGGCTGTGATTGGGGTGAATGACAAAACTACAGCAATATAGCCTGGACACTCATCTGATCAATTTGATTGAACATACAAGCCCCCCCCCCCAACTGGATGGTGGGACCCATGGGCTGTGTGTTGGTTTTACATGAAGGATGCTTGTACTCATAAATTATTACTTATTATTAAAAAATGAAAAAAATAAAGAAATATTTTTTAAAAACCCAAAATCAGAGCTGGAGAGACGGCTCCTCAATTAAGAGACCGACTACTCTTGCAGAGGACCTGGGTTTGATTCCCAGCACGCACATGGTGGCAACAACCATCCATAACGCCAGTTCCAGGGGATCTGATGTCCTCTTCTGACCTCCATGGGCATTGCAAAACATGAGTGCACTTACATACATGCAGGCAAAATATTCATACACATGTTAAAATAAAAATAATTTTTTAAACCCAACATCAACTATGATCCAGTCTATGTTTTGGGGTTGCCAGACAGCCCATGAACTAGTGCTGACTGACCCAAGCCAGTAGAAGGGTCAATGAACTAGCATGGGACAGTCTTACCAAGAGTGTGGCCGGCCACACCGGGATAGGAAAGAGGCGGAGCATTCCAGGTCCGACCCCAGCAGGAAGGTGTCAAGGGCTGCACCTCCCCCTGTGCTGCCATTCCTGCTGGCTCCCCAGAGTGTCCAGCAGCTGCCGGATAAAATCAAGATCACCCAGGAAGCATACTGGAAAGGCAGAACTGCTGCTCAACCAAGAATTACTGGACTGGAATTTCCAGGCCCAGAGTTTGAACATCTCCCCAAGGATACTGTCAGACCTTGGGAACCGGGGACTCAGCAGAGTGGCAGCTGGACTTCCCTGTTCAGGTGTTCACCAGGTGACAGTGGAGCATCCCCTGTCGCATGCCAAGCCACGAGCCCTGACCCACCGTGTGTATGGCCCCTTGAATCTCTCCTGCCCTCCTCTTCCCAGCCCTTTGACCAGCTGCATGCTCTACTCTAGCTCTGAGAAGGCTCAGCCTCCTTCCAATAACCAGGCATTTTCCATGTGCTTCTGTTCTACCTGAGGAGAACGCACCCCTTCTCAAGCTCTGTCAAAGCCACTCATCCACCAGAAACATAGGACTATGATGGTAAAAAGACGATCAGTAAACGGCCCAAGCCAGCAGGCCTCCGTTCAAGTTCTCACTGGCCATTTATCAGCTGTATATAGTCAAACTACTGACTTGCTCTGTCTGTGCCTCGGTTTCCCAATCCATAAGTGATGCTAGTTCTTCCTAAGGGTAAGGATGAAGTGAACAAGTCAGTATATACAAAGCACTTAGAGGGAGGTGTGGCCCCAGAAGAGATCTAATAGGAATAACTGATATAACTCGATACTAACCAAGCTTACAACCCAAGCTCTGGCTAAACCTCAACCCATCCATCACCAATTAGTGGTCCATAAGCTCTACAATGTAGCACCCTAAGTCCTCTCAAGTTCTCCCAGCAGCCCTTGCTTCTTTGGGATTGTCCTCCAAACTGTTGATAATGACATTTCCCTTCCAGTGGCCACGTGAGTCCTGCCTGTCTGCCCTTTGTCACTGTGATGGCGGAGCCCACACCTGCTTTGTATTCTCTACAAGTCCCTGTGCAACACAGAGCCTGGCCCTTGAGGGAGGTCACAGAGTGTTTGTTGAATGAACAAAGGAAGGAGTCAAGGGTAACTTCTGGGAGCCAGGCTACCTTGCTTCCCCCTAGAAGTCAACCTGAGCATGAGTCACATTCAAAGGAAGCTTCATCTCATACTCAGAAACCTTCAAAAGGCACATTAACGGCTGTGCCGCAGTCTCTTGAGAGAATGCCAAAAGGTGGGAGTTACACTCATCACTCATACCCAACAGCTTCATATCCCTGACTCTCTCTCTTGCCTGCCGCAGGCTCTTGGGAAGCGGGCCAGCTGCTGCTCTGGGCGGGAGGCCAGGCAGAAACCGCTGGCCCATTTTTCTGATCTGGAGACCAAACCTTGTGCCTGGGACCCTCGCCCTCAAAGGGAAGGATTCCCGGGCAGCCATGAGGCACGCGAGCTTGTGCAGCTGTCCTGAGGTCACCTTGGAGGACACCAAAGGAAGAGTGACAACAGAGGCCCAGGCATCTGCCACTGCCATAGTTGAATACATAAGCCAGCCAATGAGGAAGGAGGTCCTCATTCTTCTCCATTCTTGGTATTGGAGCCTTGTGGGCCTTCCAAAGTGGCAGAGCTGTCTAGGATGAGAAGGAAGTTGGCTCTGCTAGTGGTGAGTCCTTCCCTGGCTCAGTCAGGCCATCTTGCCTCCCCTTTCCAGAGGTAGCCAAGATGGCGACCTGGGAAACTCATGCAGCAAGGCCAGGTGGGCCAGGGCTGGGGTGTGTGGAGTCAGAGCCCCCGCCAAGCCTCCTGGAGCTACTAGACTCTGGACACTCAAAGACAAGAAGGCTTTTAGTAACCAAAAGTTAGGACAGATTTTTTTCATGTGGTGGGGTGGTGGCAGTAGTGGTGGTGGGCACGTGACCACAAATGACCCAGCACAAATGACCTCTTTCTCCTGGTTGTCGGGATACCTTGCTTCCATCTCCTTCAGACAAACCTTTAGGCTGGTTTGGATTGATTACACGTGTCTAATCTCCCTCAGAGAGCTGGAAAGATCCTCAGAGTGAGGAAACATGTTTGTGTTTCTAATAGTGGGAGGTCCTGTATGTCACATGCTAATAAATACTCAATCCATGTCTACTAGCATGAGTTTAAAAAAAGTCTAACTTCAGTGCTGGTTTGCGAGTTTCTAATCTCTCTCTGAGCTTGTTTTCTGATTTGTTTCTGGAAAACAAAAATACAATCTGGGCATAGTGGTATGTGCCCGTAATCCCAGCATTTTGGAGGTTAAGGAAGGAAGAACAAGAGTTCTAGGTCAGACTGGGCTACATGGTGAGACCTTGTCTCAGACAAAAGAAAGCACAAACAGAAAACAAAAATAAAAGTATGTCTGCTTCTGCAGTCATTCTGAGAATGAGGTTACATTATGCACACAAGATACTTGGACCTACATCTACCACAAGTAAAAAGCACAATCATGCTAACAGCTCGTAGTAAGGTTAGTTGTGGGCTAACAGTGTATGTTCATCATCATGGTGATGTTGATGGTGGTGGTAGTGGTGGTGGTGGTGGTGGTGGTGGTGGTAGTGGTGGTCACAGAGGTAATGTTGATAATTATGCTGGCACTGGTGGTTGTGGTGATGGCATGATGCTGGGGTTGGTGATACTGGTGGTGGTAGTGATGATGATGATGATGTTGATGATGGTGGTGGTGGTGATAGCCATGGTAGTGATGGTAGAGTTGATGATAACTAGGTTTTGACAATGGTGGTAATGGGAGGGAGAGCGGCGGTAGTGGTGGTGGTGGTGGTGATGGTGGAGGTGGTGGTGGTAACAGTGATGGGGATCATAATGGCAGTGGTGATGCTGGTGTTAGTGGCGATGGTAAAGGCCATGATGGAGTGACAGTGATGACTTTTCTGTCAGGTCAGCTTCAGTTAGCCCAGATTCAGCTCCCCACTGGCCTTAGGTCCAGCCCCCCTTTGGTCCAGGAGGCACTTGGAACCCTGACAAAGGCTTCTGGTCCTCAGTGTGGCTGTGGAGGCAGCCGCAGGAAGCAGACACCCACACTCAATAAGAGGCTGGGATGTTTCGTGTGGCATGTTCTGCCAACAAAAGGTGAATGTAATAATTTTGAAAGGAATATGTGTGCACTCAAACTGCTGAACAGCCATTTAATACAGCGCTCAGCAGGGAAGGCGAGACACGTGGGCAGCTGGAAATGGGTATCCATTACACCAGAGAGGCCAAGCAGTGCACAGGAACCCACGGCTGGATTCTACTTGCTCAGGACAAGGTTGTCTATGAGAGTAAACCACAGACCTATAATGACCACCAAATGTGTGCAGGGAAGACTCTATAGAGGGTACAGTGAGGCACGAAATCCAACCAAGACCAGTGTGAGGAAGGGAGGGCAAAACACGTAGCATGAAACGCTGGCACCTGGCCACTCGTTCTCTACCTGTGGTCAGCCCTGAGAACCCTGGGGAAAGGCTGTTCTCTGGGTACTCAGTCTGGTGCAGAGAGAGTGTGTAAACACTCAAAGAACTGTGGGTGCCATTTACCAGTGTTCCGTCTGCCCTTGGGCTAAAAGTAAACCTCAAATACTAATCTGTAGGCAAGTGAGACTATGTGCTTCTAGAGAAAAAGGAATGCAGGAAGGTATCTATGTCTGGTAGCGGTGAGGGTGGTGATGGTTTTGGTAGTGGTGATGGTGGTGGTGATGATGGTGGTGATGGTGATGATGGTGGTGGTGTTGGTGTTGGTGATGGTGGTGGTGGTGATGGTGGTGGTGGTGATGATGGTGATGGTGGTGATGGTGGTGATGGTGGTAGTGGTAGTGATGGTGGTGGTGATGATGATGATGGTGGTGGTGATGGTAGTGGTGGTGATGATGGTGGTGGTGGTGATGATGGTGGTGGTGATGGTGGTGGTGGTGGTGGTGGTGGTGATGGTGGTGGTGATGGTGGTGATGGTGGTGGTGGTGGTGATGGTGATGGTGGTGATGGTGATGGTGGTGGTGGTGGTGATGGTGGTGGTGGTGGTGTGTACAAACCCAGCGCAGTGATAATCCAGTCTCAGAGCTCCCCTAGCCTGATGTCTGCCACTTCAGTTGGAGGCTCACCTTCCAATCCAATATTCAAGACCATACATACACACAAACACACACACACACACACACACACACACACACACGCACACACACTATTCTTGATGGCCTGCCACACCCTACCTGTCACCACTTAATGATTTCACTTCCTCCTGTCCCTCTGTCTCTGCCATAGTGATGGTTCATTGAGCCCTGGCCCCCTCTCACCTGCATGGCCCTACAACTCCTACAACCCTGCTCCCGTTTCTCTCCACCCATTTTTCACATGCTCTTAATGTCACTTTCCTATTTAATGGCTCCCACTGCTCTCAGAATAAAGCATCTCTGTATTAAAGGCAGCCTTCTAAGTGCCAAGTATGGTGGCCCACACCTATAACTCCAGCACTTGGGAGGCTGAGGCAGGAAGATCTCAAGCTCGCAGCCAGCCTAAAATACCAAGCAAGACTCTGTCCAGGAAAGATGAGGGAGAGAACTGAGGGATGAGGATGAGGATGGGGAGGGGGAGAGGGAGACCTATAATGGAGCAGAAAGGCCCTGAGGACTCACAGCCCTTCCTCCCACTCCGTGCTCAGCTGCGCTCAGCCACACTGCCTTCCTCTCCTTCTGCAGTCTCCTGCTTTTCCACCCCAGAGCTTTTCTCCTTGGAAGACTCTTCTAATTCCTCTTTACTTTGATGACATCTTAGCTGAAAGACACTTCCTCCAGGAAGTCTTCTAGACTCATTCTGAGCTCCCACGGGGCATCCTAACATCTCTTTACGCACTGATCAAGCTGTCATTGTTAATTGATTTGGATGCACCTGATGAAGCCAGTCTCCCTGAAACACTCCAAGAGCCAAAACTGTGTATGGTTCTGCTCACCATAGAAACAAGGGTGTGAACTACGTAAGAGCACAGCAGATAAGACTCGGGTGAATGGATACACAATACTTCTGATTCCACCCTCCATGGCTCCACACGCGCCTCCTGCGTTGAACCCCGAACTTATGCAGAGGCAGGTGCAGGTAGAGAGGAAAAGTTACCTGCCCCCAGACACACAGGCAGAAAGCTTCAGGGGCAGACAGAGCACTGGAATGGCTTCCCTGCTTTGCAAACAGAGGGGAGGAACTCTCTGGTGAGGGAGGTGGGGGGATTTAGGACCAGTGTGCTAGGGTAGGGAAGAATGGAGAGCCCTTTGCACCTGGACTCTGATTCAGGATGAAAGCACCCTAGTGAGAAAAATGTGTTTTCCACATGTTATGTGGGCCCTGTGACACCCCATGCAAATGTATTCAAATTATATGTAAACACATTCTGGGGTGGGATGAGAGAAATGGAAAGAGCAGCGTCAGGGAGAGCATTCTAAGAGGAAACCGAGCTGCAGCCCCTGCTGGCTGTGAAGCTGTGCACAACCTTGTGGGCTGTAGAATGGGAGTTCTGGAGTGTCCCAAGATGGCCACAGCTCCACCACCACCCACCCTCTGCCCTCTGACCCCAGGGAACCTGGGTGCTGTGAACTTAGGCTATTCTTTTCCTCAGAAGTGAGGTCAACCCCCAGACCATCCTCAGCACAGCTGGAAGAGAAGTCTGCTCTGGAGAACACCCCAAAATCCTCCTACAAGAGAGTTCCTATTCATAGTGGCTCCTTTCAGCCTCCATCCACCCTGTGTGGATGCACTCAAAGACAGATGTCATGCTCACTGCAGAGCAGAGTGTGGGTCGTCTGTGGCTTGACTGACATGCTCTGTTCCTCCACTACAGAGTTCATGAACTCCCTTTGAGGTCATTCTCCAAGTCCCTTACTGCCTCCAAACAGCCAAATGACTGGCCCCTTACTGACCTTCAGTCTCCCCAGGCTGTGTGTCTACAATCAGTGATACGGGACTGACTAGGTTTCCAACCAATGTTCTATCTCCCCACTGTATGGGGCAGGCCTCAGGAGAATATGACCCACAGGAGATGTCTGGTGAATGAATGAACGAGTGAGTGAGTGAATCAATGAATCCATGGAACAATGGGGGAGCAAGGCTAGAACAAAGGTCCTGAAGAAGGTTGGAGTGTGCCAGTGGCACACAGATGATACGACCCATGCAGATGTGACCTTCCACCCCAGGGGAGCAGAGGCCTGGCCAGCCTTGGCCCACATCTATGGCTCCTGTTCCCTTCCTCTGCCTCCAGTGTCCACCTAATCACCTGTCAGCATGGCATTTCATCCAGCAAGTGAGCTGTTCCTTGAAGCATCACAGCCTGTGATTAGATCTATGGCAGCTGCCTAAGCCGCTCAGTGGTTCCTATAGCAACAGGCTGGTACCCAGTCTGGCTGCAGGCCACCTGCAGGAGAGGGAGGGAGAAGGGGAGAGAGGTGTGAGGTGCTTGTCCTAAGGCAGGACCCATGGGGCTAAACCCAGAGTCCCAGGGAGAGGTGCAGGGACTTGGGCTCTCTACCCCACCCTAACACACACTTTAATTTAATAAGGAAGAGAAGGGCATATCACTGCCTCTGATGACGCCCAATTCTGACCTTAGCTCACCCTCAGCTGGCAGCTGAGGGTCTCGGCACGGTCAGCAGTGGGGCCCAGCACAGCAACAGGGACTTGGTGAGGAAAGATTCCCTTGACATTTGAACGGTCAAGGGGCTCTATAGAAAACTCTCCATCAGGCTTCAGGACCTCCGCCTATGTGGAGAGCTCACATTGCAGCTAGAAGCAGCCGCATAAGGGTCTGCCTCTAGAAGTTTCCACTGCTGAGGACTGGCTCTGAAGCCGGCCATCACCTTGTCAGGACACCAGAGCAAGAAAAGGTGCTAGTGTGGAGGTGGGGGGGGGGGTGGAATGCCGCCCAAGTCACTGAGTAGTCATGAGCTCCGTGGCAGTGCCCTTGTAATCAGCAGGGTCAGCCTGGACCTCAACAGGGTTCTTCATGGAGAGAGAGGAAGCCACCAGGTGAGATGGACAAGTCGGCTTCACCGGGAGAGGGCAGGGAGGCTTGCGGCTCAGCTGAGACAGCACTCTGCTGCCACGGGTTTGATCCCAGGTGCTGTATAAAAACCAGATGTAGAAACGCACTGTAATCCCAGCCCTCAGGGTGTGGAGGCAAGAGCGTCCGAAGTTCAAAGTCATCCTTGGTCACGTAGCACATTTGAGGCCAGCCTGGGACACATGAAACCTTATCCCAAATCAAAACAAAATGTCTCCTCATTTTGATCTCCCTTGACTTCCTTCTTTGCTATTTCATGCTCTGGCAAGCTGTCCCCTGAGGTGGCATTTGGTTACCAGCAACTGCAAGCTTCTATCCTATCTCAGCAAAGAGAGGCACCCTTTTTTTCTTAATAGTGTCAGCTGACATCTCAATCAACACCCACTGGGCAGAAGCGGCTGATATGTCCATCCCTGCATAATGACAGTGACACTGAGGTCACCCTCCCCAGCGATGAAGCACATGCCACAATTTAATCCATTTAATCCTCCAAAAGACCAAGACTGGTGTTATCCCATTTCACAGACAGGGAAACTGAGGCAGAAGCAACTAGAACTTATCAGCAGCTAACGGATGGCAGAGCTGGATTTCCGGCCCTCTGCTGGACAGTGTAGCTTCAGGATCCAACTTCTTTTGAATATTTTATTTATTATATTTAGTATATAAGTGTATTCCCTACATGTATGTTAGTGTACCCATGTCATCCAATGCCCGCAGAGATCAAAAGAAGGCCTGTTGGATTCCCCTGGAACTAGAGTTACAAATAGTTGTTAGTCACCATGTGGGTGCTGGGAATCAAATCCAGGTCTTCTGCAAGAGCAACTTAGGATGGCTCTAACCACTGAGCCGTCTCTCCAGCCCAGGATCCAGCTTCTTAAGTGTACCAGGTCCCAGCCCAGAGACTCTGTTCCTGAGAGCTGGGTGGGGCCAGGAAAGAGACTCTACATGCTTTCATGACACGCACTACCAGGTGCTGCTTGTTTGAACCAACCACGGTGACTGATTTTCCACACCTGTGACCTATGGCCGAATCTTCTATGGCAGAGCCATGGAGCATTCCTTTAGTCATGTGGACCATATGGAGATGGTCCACATGGCTAAAGGATTATGGGTGTATATATAAAGATATAGGAGAATGGGTGTAAAGGAAGATGACAGCTGTGTTACCCCAAGAAGGGATGCTAAGGTGCCTGTGCCCTCCTTGTGCTTTGATTACCTTATCTATGACATGGAGAGATAAGAGCACCCACCACATAGGGTATTTGTGTGGACAAAAATTAGTTGATACTTGTAAAGTACACAGAATTGCCCTGGGAACACAGTAAGTACCGATACAACTCAGACATACACTTAACAAATATTAACATGAACACACATGTGCTAAAAGATGTAGAAACACGTGTAAAGATAAAAGGATGCAAAACACATACTAACCTCAAACTCACATACAATGGTGAGGTGGTCTAAAGTCTTCTCACCCACAGTCAGTTGGCCCGAGTGTGTGGGCTCAGGGATTCTGGGGGTGGGGGGTTCTGCTGCTGCTGTCTGCTACCCCAATAAAGTCCCTTTGAAGAGTCTTAGAGGGAGAAGACAGGAGGAAGGTCTGAGCAGGGCAGCACATTGGCTGAGAGCCCCGATGTTTAAATCAATCAGAGGTCATTTGAGACCATCTCTACTAATTCCTAGAGCACTGAGCTTGAAAGAGTTGCTTAACCCTGCTGAGCCGTTTCCACCTTCCTAAAATGGAGATACAGAGGGTCGCCGAGGGAATGGAGACGAGGCTAGAAGCTCCAAAAGGTGCTTGGCAGACCCAGCGTGAGGATTTATATCAGTCACCATCTCTGGGTTCCGAAAGGACCTGCAGATGTGCGGAGGAACCCATGAATGCCTGTCAAATAGGCAGGACCAGACCGATGTTCAGAGCCTCTACGGACCCACGTGGCCCTCCTGCCAGGGTGGCGAGGTAGCATTAGTGCTGAGCGACTGCCTCACCTCCAGAGCCTCTGTGGGCCCAGCGGGCTCCTCCGTGTTGATGGCTTCCCAGCATCCAGTGCCTCTCCCCACAGCTAAGAGCAGCGGGCTGGTGATTATAAATTGCAGCAGTATGTAATTTTCATTCAGGGGGTTGTATAAACTCATAGGATCCATACTGGTTGAGGGCATCCATGATTCACACTGCCTGGTCACCTTCCAGGGAAGGGCACCAGAGCCTCGCTGGGCAGGTCTGTCTAAAGTAGTCAGCCCTGTACTCAAAGACATGGAATTTGGAGCCAAGACTATACTCAGGGCAGCTCCAGAGCCCAGAGGACCAGCTCTTACCTACCCCCTCCTGCCACGCTCCCTCTTCTCCTCACCTTTAGAGTCAAACAGACCCAGATTCAAATCCCACCTCCATCAGCTTCTCCCTGCCTGACACTTGGCGTGTCACATCAGCTCCAGGGGCCCTGGTCTCACCTCTGTGAAACTGAGTACATAAAAAGCCTATGCCTGGGGCTAGAAAGAGGGTCCCAGCTTGTTCTCCTGTTGCTGCTGTGATGAATACCATGACCAAAAACAACTTGGAGGGGAAGGGTTTATTTAATCTTACAGGTTACAATCCATTATCGGGGGGCGTCAAGGCAGGAGCTCAAGGCAGGACCTTGAAGCAGAGACCACAGAGCGACAATGCTTACAGGTTCACTCTCAGGCTCTTCTCTCGCTGCCTTTCTTGTACAGCCCAGGCCCTCCTATACAGTCCTGGCCTAGGGCTGGTACTGCCCACAGTGGGCTGGCCCTCCACATAAATTAGCAATCCAGAAAATGCTTATCAGCCAATCACATTATATAAAATGCCCCACAGATATGTCCACATACATAGCTTCAGCTGAGGTAACCTCTTCCCAGATATGTCAAGCTGACAACCAAGATTAGCCATCATAGAGAGCTCAGAAGTTAAAGTGGGTACTGATTTTGCAGAGGACCCAAGTCCAACTCAGGACCCAGCACCCACCCTGGGTGGCCTACAAACATAACTTCAACTCCAAGGGCTCAGCTGTCTGCCCTCTTCTGGCCTCCTTGGGCACTGCACTCACATACACAAATCCACACAGAGACACATATATACACATAACTTAAAATAAAAATTAAAACCAGGTATGGTGGTGCATGCCATTAATCCAGACACTTAGGAAACAGAAGCAAACAGATCTCTGTGACATTGGGGTCGGCCTGGTCTACACAGTAAGTTCCAGACTGGCTGGGACTGGGGAGACTCAGTCCAAAAAAAAAAGACAATAAATAAATAAATAACGGTATATCATAGGATACTTGGAACACACCATGGTAAACACATACACCCCTGGATATCTATAGGGAAATGGTTCTAGGATCCCCAAAGATCCCCAGATCTCCAGGTGTTGAGTCCCTTATACATTTGATTATGACCTGCTCACATCCTGCTTTAAATCATCTCAACTATTTATCCCTGATGCAACAAGAATTCTTTGCAAACACTCATACCGTATTGTTTAGAGAGTAACAACAGAAAGTCTACCTGTGTTCAATATTGACCTCAACTTTTCAGTGTACTTGCAACATAAGTTTGGTTGAATCCTTAGATGGGTGAGGAGGGATGATCGAAAATGTGTTAGGCTGTGACTAGGGCTCACTAAGCAGGAGTCAAGACACTCCACTGCCCACAACCCCTCTGTAGGTACTCTTTTCTCTACACCCTTATTCCTGAGACATATCACCCATGGTACCAGCACACAGCACTTGGCCGAAGCCCTCAAGAAATCTATCAGATTCCTAAACCCACTCAACACTGAATGGAGTTCCTACGATGGAAGGTTGCTCTCATCTGCTGTGCACTCAGCGGTTACAGTGGTGCCTACACCGTAGAGCAGGCCCTCCCTAGCTGCTTACTAACAAACACCCCTAGTGGATGACCTAGAGCACTACTGAGCACCAGACCCTGTATGTGAGCCTAGAGAGAAGCCATCATAATGAACATAGAGACACAGGAGCAAGAGAGGTGAGAGGCACTGGGTCCTCCAGAAGGCCTTGCCCCCAGGGCCCCAGCAGGACTTTGAAAACCTTGGTGTTAGTAATGTCTACTCACAGGCAGGAGCAGTGCCTGGGGACTACTTGGTATGCAAGCAGGAGGACCTGAGTTCAGATCCCCAGAACCCACATAAAAAGCCACATGCTTTTTTTTAGGGCCAGGGAAGAGGAGCCAGGAGCATCCCAGGCCTTGTTGGCCAGAGAATCAGTGAGCTTCAGGTTCAGTGAGAGACCGTGTCTCAAAAAATAAAGCAGAGAATGACTGAGGAGGACACCTGATGCCAACGTCCGCCCTCTGCATGCACATGCACACATACCTACATATGCATATGTACACATGCGAATACATGCATACACACACATGCACGCACACAGGAGTATTTGAAAGTCATTTCTCCCACATTAACTGCTCCTTCAAAGAGGATTTACCATCCATGCCTGAACCCGACAGTGATCCAGAGATCTGGGCTGGATGCTTTCCCCTCAGAGATCTCCTGAGACCAGACAATCCAGATCATTCCATCTGCTGCCCTCTTGAGCTGGAGCCACTTCCTCTGGATTAGGCATAACCATCTCCACCTTGAAGCAAAGCCGCTGTGATGACCACATGAGACCTTGGCTAGAGTAGGGCCCATTAACATTCCCTTATCAAGGAAGGGAGAAGGGTCAGGGGACTCCCAAGGACTTCATGAGATCCTCACGAGACCCATCCTTTCTCTGAGATTCCAATTGCCATTGTACAAGAGGTAAATATTTCACTGCATGAGACTCATGGTTGTAGTGCAGGGGACTCAGGTGATGCAGGTACTCTAGGTCACCTAGGCTGGGGTGGCACTCTTTGTAAGGCAGCTGGCCAAGAGTCAACCACACTCCTGTAAGAGACCTAGCCATCTCACTTGTTCACCAGGCTGCACTCAGATGGAGCCCTTCTTTCATCTCTTAGTGCCTTCTCTCTGTGCAGCAAACACATCTGCCACTGTCTCCCCAGGAAGTCACACAACACCTTCACTCTAGAGTCAGTATAGCCTGGGTTACTAAGTTCACAATCTTCAGCTCATGACAGTACCATCTGTTCCCCACTGTTCTCAAAACCAGTGTGAAGCTACAGAGCGCCTCCCCTCTTCAAGTGCCAAGCTTCTACTTCCTCCAGAATCTACAGACTATGCCTTTTAAAAAATATTTTATTTATTTGTATTTTATGTGTATGAGTGTATTGCCTGCATGTGCGTAAGTGCACCTATGTTGTGCAATGCCTGGGGAGTCAGAAGAAGGCATCTGATTTCCCTGGAACTGGAGTTAGAGATGGTTGTTAGCTACCATGTGGGTCCTGGGAATCAAACCCAGGTCCTCTGCAAAAGCAGCCAGCGCTCTTAACTGCCGAGCCATCTCTCCAGGCCCCAGACTATGGTTTTTTACGTCTCAGTTAACCTAGTGTATCCCCAGACTGCTCAGAAACACTAAGCTCCCCTTCTTGGCAGCTGACTAATGCAAAAGACAGAATTCCATGTAATATCCTAAGGCTGGCATTCAGTCATCATGTATGATCTGACCATAACCCTGCATGAATAGATGAGTATAAGATGCATGGATGGATGGATGGATGGATGGATGGATGGATGGATGGATGGATGAGTTGGCAAATGGAAAGAAGAAATGGAGAAAGATCAATGGGCAGATGGATGAATTATAAATAGGTAGGTATGTTGGATGGCAGGGGAGTGTGGGAATGAGTGACTAAGCAGGTAGACAGGTAGACTGATAGAGGAACTGTTGATCCTCTCTGTCTCTATCCTCCCAACCCCCTCTCTCCCTTCCTCCTTTCCTCTGTCCTTCCTTCCTCTCCATCCCATGGACATGAAAGCCTGCAAAACCTGCTCCCAGCCCTGGGTGGGTTCATTGATGGGTGGTGGATCAGTGGATCAGTAGATACAGGTCTGAGTCCATCTCAGCCAAGAGAAAAAGCCTTAGAAAGTAAAAGGAAGCAGATCATTTGCCTGTAATTTGGCATCTGAGAGGGAAACAGAAAGCAAATGTCTGCAGGCTTGCAGGGTTTGAGCAGAGCTACTGTATTAGTCACTTTTCTGTTGCTGTGATAAAACCACCATGAGCAAGGGAACTATAAAAGGAAGTGTTTATTTGAGCTTATGATTGATGTTTCCAGGGAATTGGAGTCCATTGTGGCGGGAAGCATGGTGGCTGGGGCTGGAGCAGCAAGCCGAGAGTCACATCTCGCAATGAGCACAGGAAGCAGAGAGAGAGACTGAAGACTGCAAGGCTTGTTAAACCCACTAAGCCTGCCCCCAATAACGTACTTCCTCCAGCACGGTCACACCTTCTAAGACCTCCAAGAACAATGCCACCAACTGGAGACAAAATGTCTGAATACTTAAAGCCTATGGGGGGTACACTCATTCAAACCACCACAGCTATGCCCGGTGTACCATTGACACTAGCGTGGTCACCACAAGAGCATAGGCACCTGTACATCCTCTTGATGAACAGATGAACTGTTGGCTCTTGTCTCTCTTCTCCCCTCTGCTCACTCAAAGCCCCAGGAGAGTGGACCCCATATTTGCATCATTCATGAGGATCTCCAGTCACTAACAGCCAAGGCAATAAATGACACAAGAGAGGGAAAGACCACTTCATTCATACATTCATTCCTCTCACAAATACTGAGCATCTATCTACCCATAAGGCTCCAGCCATGGTTACCACTAGTGCTATATCAACAATATTAGCCTCAGGAACTAAATAGACTCAGCAGGAGAAACAAAGTCCTGGGTTCACCTGACATCCACACAGCCCTGCTTCATTTACAGGTTTATTATATATATGATCCACCTTCTAGGCAGAACCCCAGAGCAGTCGTCTTCTAGGTCTAAATCAGGCTTATCTATTCTTCTCCTCCTCTTACTCTGTCCCTAGCACCATACAGTTGGGATGTGCATGTGGCTTCGCTCTCACAGTGACAATCTTAATCCCAATGGTGCGCCAACCACAGCGCGCAGCTCTGTCAAACCCCGCAAATCAGTAGACATTTGCTTTCTGTTTCACCCCGCAGATGCCAAATTATAGGCAACTGATCTGTCTCCTTTTGCTTTCTAAGGCTTGTTTCTCTTAAGCTTAGAGCTATTTTATTTTTAAATACTATATAAAACCAAGGTTTCTTGATTCTGAACCAAGATACATTTCAGAACCATCAAATTCTGAACAAAGATGGAATAGACATATTTTGTCCTCTTCTTGCTAAGTGCAGATAAGAAGCTTGGTGCTATATCTAAAAGAAGCTTAAGTAGACTGGAAGTGGAGAGAAGGCAAGCTTGCTGGGGAGCTCAGTAGCTAAGGGGGGACTTCGTTGAGCTTTTTCTTTGTCTCACATATTGAGCTACATGCTGGAGACACCAATGTACTGATAATGACATCAGGATTTAAAAAATGGTTTGCAGCACTCAGGAGGCAGAAGCAGGCAGATCTCTGTGAGTTCAAGGCCAGCCTGGTCTACATAGTGAATTCCAGGACAGCTGGGGCTACAGGGAGACCCTGTTTAAAACAAAACAAGTTTCCAAGAGAAGCTTGGTATCCCTAATCAAGGTCCAAGAAAGAACAGGAAGCTCATACACAGGAAAGTTCTAGATGGTAACTACCCCATGCCAGCCAAACACTGAGGTGAGGTCAAGCAGGGAGCCTGGAGCTCCGCTCTGACCAGGCCATAAGGAGGAAGTTCTACCTACCCCTCCCCACCAGGGTATCAGAGAAGGCCTGGAGAGCCAGGATTCTCATGATGCCAGATGGTCACATGCTATTATGGTTTGGATATGAAGTCCCCCCAAGAAAAATGCTCATGGGGACTGGAGAGATGGCTCCATAGTTAAGAGCCTTGGCTGCTCTTGCAGAGGACCCGGGTCCAAATCCCAGCACCCACATGGTGGCTAACATTCATGCACCACACGACACAGGTGCACTTACATACATGCAGGTAGTATACTCATACACATAAAACTTAAAAAAGAATAAATAAAATTTTTTTCTTAAAAAAGCTCATGGATTGAAAGCTTGGTCCTGAGAATGGGGTGCTACTTTAGAAAGTGCTGGAAACTTTAGAAGCTTTGATCTAGCTGAAAGAAATGTCAGAGGGGGTTGTATCTTGTTTCTCTCTCTCTCTCTCTCTCTCTCTCTCTCTCTCTCTCTCCTTTTCCATATCATGTGAACCTCCTCCACTTCCACATGTCCTCCCCTCCCCATTCTCATACAACGTAAGGCTCACTAACACAGAGCGCCTCTTCCCACACCCATCATGGCGACCATGGCTTCAGTAGAAGCCACAGACAGTCACAGATCTCCATTCCTTCCCCAGTAGAGATGAGGCCTCCCTGCCCTCCACACTTGTCACACTCATTAGCAGTCCCCAGGCCTCTCTGGATCCACTGTCAGTACAAAGCCATCACGAGACACCCTTCCCCACCCAGCTAGTCTAGTGTCACCCGAGACCTGGCGAAGAGCCTCAAACCCCACCACTGCTCAACAGCAGCAACACCCTTCCCTTGGGGGGGCCAAAGGAATGAGGGGGCACTCCCCTCCCCAAACTGACACAGCAGCCGAAGATTTAAGCAAGATCTAGAATTGTGTATCCTCACAGTGTCTCGACTAGAACTGAAAAACACCCATCATGACAGGGAGAGCAAGCTGGAGAGATGGCTCTGTGGTTACCTTGCAGTTATCTTGAGGATGATCCAGGTTCAATTAACCAACACCCATATGGCAGCTAACAACCATTCGTAACTCCAGCTCCAGGGAGTTTGACACCTTCTTCTGAACTGCATGAGCACTGCATGACATGGGTGCACTTACATGCAGGCAAAATACTCATACACATACAATAAATACTCAAACACATACAATAAAAATAAAAAATAATCAGCTTGAGTGAAGATAGTCAGTACATGTGATGGCTAATCCTGGGCGTCTACGTGACTGGATCTGGGATTAACTGAAATGAGAGAGACCTCCTTGATTGGATCATTTGAAGCCAGAAGACCCACTCTAAATGTGGGCAGGAGGGAGCTCTTGGTTTTTTGCCACTTGCCTTCTCTCTCACTGGTGAGCTCATCTTGCTGCTGCGATCAACTCATCGGATTCCAGCATAGACTGAAGACTAGCAGATCTCCCAGAATCCATTAGGCCTTCAGCGCCAGATTGGAACTACTGAGACACCCAGCCTCATGGGCTGGGCAATTACCGGATTCTCAGCCTCTCCAGCATAGTGCTGCCACTGCTGGGCTACTTAGAGTCTGTCCTGTAAGGTCCTGGAAGCTAATCTAATACATATAGATTTTTTTTTTCATTTTATCAGTTCTGTTTCTTTTTAAATTTTTTATTTTTTTATTTTATTTATTTATGTGTATGAATGTATTGTCTGCATGTAGGTCTGTGCACCCATGTCATGCAATGCCGCGGAGGTCAGAAGAGGGTTTCGGATTCCCGTGGAACTGGAGTTCTCCTGGAATTGGAGTTACAGACGGTTCTCAGCCACCATGTGGGTGCTGGGGATTGAACCTGGGTCCCCTGTAAGAGCAGTCGGCGCTCTTAACCACTAGGCCATCTCTCCAGCAGCCCCTAGTTCTGTTTCTTTATAACACCCTGACTAATACAGTAGGTCCAACAAAGATGACAGAATTAGCTAACACCATAAAACTCTTTCAGCAAACCACGTCAAACACACTTGAGACAAATGAAATTCAATTGAAAGTCTCAGGAAAGAAATGGAACACGTTTTCCAATATCTTCTATATTCTTTGAGCATGTCTTATTTGTACACAATGTGTCTTGGTCGTACCCATCCCCACCCCACCTGCCTACTCCCCCAGACATGACATTCCACAACATGCCCCCCCCCGGACATTTGTATTCTCTTCTTTTCCTTTCTCCACTGAGTCTAATCAGTGCTGCCTGCTGGAATGTTGACTGCTCCTGACATCTTGATCTTGTGTCTGTGGCTGCAGGGAGTCCATGAGCACTGTGGCCATGTCCTGTCCAGAACCCAGCATTTCACGCCAAGAAAATAATTTCCTAAGAGCCAAATAGAAAGACAAATTTAAATAAGTGAGTGCTTCATAGACCTATAGAACTATAACAGATCTAACATTTATCTAACCCACCAAAAGAGGGTGAGTCAGGGGTTGGAGAGATGGCTCAGTGGTTAAAAACACTTGCTGTTCTTCCAGAGGACGCAGGTTCAGTTCTCAGCACTCACATGGAGGCTAACAGCTGTCTGTAACTCCAGTTTCAGGCATGTGGTGTGCTTACATACATCCAGGCAACACACTCATACACATAAAATTAAAATCATAAATAAGGAGTTGGATAGATGGCTCAGCAGTTAACAGCACTGGTTGCTCTTGCAGAGGACCAGGGTTCAATTCCCAGCACCCACATGGTAGCTAACAACCATCTATAAATCCAATTCCAAAGGATCCAACACCCTCTTCTGACCTCCATAGACACTGCATGACACAGGTGCACTTACATGTAGGCAGTACACTCATACATATAAACTAGTTAATAAAATATTAAAATAAATAATTTTAAAGAGTGTGAGTCAAATAAACAATGACTAAAAAGTTCCCAAAGGTGTAAACCTATAGATTCAATAAGCTGAATGAATCTCAACTAGGATGGACTTAAGGAAATCTACACTAAGACAACACCACAACCACATTTCAGTTAACTAGTCATGATGGTGGGGAGAAGATGCTGAGGCTGAGCCCGTCACTCCAAGGTAGAGCTTGGGGTTCCAGACTTCATCCCCAGTGTTAGAAATTAGGAGATAGAACTCTCTCCCAGTAAACTGAAAACTCTCTCCCCAGGGAGTGTTAGGGTCAGATAGAAAAAAAAAAAAAAAACCAACGTCAGACAATCCATATTGATGGTTATTAGTCATTAATGGTTTATGAGGGGTGATTATTTGGGAGTCTAGAGTAGCCACACTGGCTGAACAACAGGGGAGCTTAAGTACTTCTGTGTAAGTAACAGAGTCCTGGGAGTTGGGAAGAAAATTCAAGGCTTACAGTTTTTCCTGATAGATAAGGGTCTTGTCGCAGGAGGGCTTGTGAGAAGAAATTCAAAGACTACATTTTTTTCTCCAATAGCAGAGCAGAAATTTATGACTGGGTCACAAACAGGCTTGTTTGCAAAGCTCTATGGTTTGGAAATTAATGAAGCTCTCTTTTCATCCAGATTTTCAAAAACAGTGGGAAGGAAGAGGGAATGGAGGGAAGGAGGGGGAGGAGGGAAAAAGGGAGAGAGAGAGAGAGAGAGAGAGAGAGAGAGAGAGAGAGAATATTGAAAGCAGTAAGATAAATAGGAAAGAAAAGTCCAGATGACAGGGGTTTATCAGGACTGACAGAGCCCAGAAGAAAAGAGATATTTCCAAGTGCTGAAAAAGAAAACTGTTAACTGTGAAATCTATGCCTGGTGAAATTATCCTTCAGGAGTCACAGAAGAGTCAAGACATTATCAGACTGGGGTGTGTGGCTCAATGGCACAGTTCTTGCCTAGCAAGCACAAAGTCCTGGCTTCAATCCCAAGTTCCATTAAAAAAAGACATCATCAGACAAAGGAAAAACAAGAGAATGGAAAAGAGATTTCATGGAATAATAAGGAGATGGAACAGTCCTGGGACAGAAGGAAGGAAGAATGTAAAGGACACAAACATGATGTGGGTTACAGACGTCTTTTCCTCTTTGTTTCCTAGGTTATATTGGGTAACTAAAGCAAAAAGCATAGCATTATCTAATGTAGTTCTCAATACACCCAGAGAAAATACTTATGATTATTGTAACTTTCAGTTAGAAAGGAAAAGGATGTAAAAGGAGGCAGCTTCTACATCTCACTCAAACCTGAAAAATGTCAACACAAGAAGACGGTGTTTGGCGTGTGTGTGTGTGTGTGTGTGTGTGTGTGTGTGTGTGTGTATACATACATATATACGTATTGCATCATATATATATATATATAGCATCATATATATATATATATATATATATGATGCAATATCTAGAAAAACTTTTTTGGTCTTTTTTGAGACTTGGTCTCCCTGTAGCCCCAGCTGTCCTGCAACTTGCTAGGTAAACCAGGCTGGCCTTGAACTCACAGAGATTCACCTGCCTCTGCCTCCCAAGTGCTGGGATTATGGGCATGTGCCCCCATGCCAAGCCCCAGAAAAACTACTTTTTTTCTAAAGCCAATGTTTTATTGAAGATCTGTGCATTTCATACAAGATTACATTACAAATCAAATCTAGACCCATGTCCCCCCCACCCCCCCACCCCACCAGAGTTCATGCATTCTGCCAAACATGTTTTTCATCTTTTTCTCAGTCTCTCTCAAAATTCTCAATGCAGAAATTTACTGTTTCAAGCAGAAGTTCACCGTTTCAGTTAGTTCTTTGGCACAGTCTTTTCTGTTGTTGTTTTTATTTCCTCCAATATGCATCATTCCATGCACATATGCATCCCACATATATCATAGGTTTTAGCATCTTCAGCTTATGATTTTTTTCAATTAGGCTGAAAGATGTCACGTTTAAAGGCTCCTCCTTGGCAAACCCAAACCACCATCAGTTCTGCCCTGTGCTCCACACTGGGGTTTTCCCTTCCCATGGTCACCAAATGAGGTCCAGTAAGCACCGCATTCTGTCCTGATCTTCCTGTACTGGTCTCCATGATACAGCCTGGTAGTCCAACAATAGCAGTCTACACTCTGAAGAGGCGGAAACCCCAGTAGTAGCTCAGTCCACAAGCTGGATGTCTCAGCAGTCCCCAGAAAAACTATTTTTAAAGACGTATACAAAGAGAAAAAAGTAGAAATGAAAGACAGGATAAATTAGCAGAAATTAAAAATTAAAATATCAAGTAAACCCTAATATATCAATTACATTAAATATAAATGCTCTGACAACATTCATTAGAAGACATGGATTGGCTGAGCTGGTAAACAAACAAACAAAAAAAGATCAGGGCTGGAGAGATGGCCTAGAGGTTAAGAGTGCCGACTGCTCTTGCAGAGGACCCGGGTTCGATCTCCAGTACCCTCATGGCGGCTGAGAACCATCTTTTAACTCCAGTTCCAGGGGAATCCGACACCCTCTTCTGACCACCGCAGCATTGCAGGACACGGGTGCACAAACCTGCATGCAGACAGAACATTCATACACATTAAATAAATAAATAAATAAATATCCAACTACATACTGCATATAAGAAATTCACTTTAAGGGCTGGAAAGGTACCTGAGGGGTTAAGAGCACTTGCTGTTCTTCTAGAGGAGTTTAGCTCCCAGCACCCACATAGTGGATCTGTCATTCTCCTCCAGTCTTTCCAGGCACTACACATAGCCCAGAAAGCATACCAGCAATTAAAAACACTTGTACAAGCCGGGCATGGTGGCGCACGCCTTTAATCCTAGCACTTGGGAGGCAGAGGCAGGCAGATCTTTGTGAGTTCAAGGCCAGCCTGGTCTATAGAGTGAGTTCCAGGACAGCTGGGGCCACAGGGAGACCCTGACTTGAAAAGACCAAAAAAACAAAAAACAAAAAAAAAACACTTTTACAAATAGAAAGAAACAAAGAAATTCACTTTGAACATAACAGTAGGGACTGGGGGTGTAGCTCCACAAATAGCTTTGACCTAGCATGTGCAAGGCCTGAGTTTAATCCCCAACAATAAAATATATATAGTTGATCCTTTGGTCCTGCTGTCTTTGGTTTGATTGGCCTTTGTGGCTGTGAGGTTGGAGTTATCCTCCCAGCTGGGATTAAAGGTGTGGTCTGTGGCTTGATTGGATCTTGTGGCTGTGGGGGCGGAGTTATCCTCCCAGCCGGTATTAAAGGCAGGCTTGTATGACTCTTGAGATCTGAGATCTCCTGAGCCCAGCGGAAGGTGCCCAGGCACAGGCTGAAGAGCGCCCCCCGCCAACTGAGATTACGAAGAAGCATCTGAAGGAGGCAAGCAAAGCAAGCCTTCAACACATTGAAGAGGTATTTAGGACTCACATTGGAATACAGGCAAGGAGAAGCCCATATGCCAGGATCACGAAGAAGAGACTACACTGGAAAGGGGCAGGATAATCCCACGCCAAGCTTTACCAACCCTATGGAAGACTCCTGCAGTGGGATCCCTCTGGGGATGCCCCAGGACACAGACATCAGAAACACAATTGGGAACATACTTAAAGAACTACAAGATCATAAAGAACAAATTAAAGATCTAAGAAAAAAAAGAAAATGGAGGAACTCAAGAAGGACCAGAGAGAGAAAGAGAGAGAGATAGAGAGAGATATATAGAGATAGATAGATTATAAATAGAAGAGATATAATGACAAACTTCAGAAGAAGGTGTTAACACTGAAAAGATCCCATGCGAAAAGAAAAAGAAACCAACCATCGAACAAAAGAGCTACAAAAAAAGATCGAGAAGATCCAAAAAGAAATAGAAAACACTAAAGAAATCATAAGAGTAAATGAAAAAAGTAAAGCAAACACTCATCCATTCAGATGAAAGGGAATTAAAAAGCCTCAGAAGCATGATGGAGAAGCAGAAACAAATGAAATGCAGACCTGGAATAACACAGAACAACTAAAAACCTAAAATAAGGAAGATTAATAAAAATTTAAAAATACAAAACAAAAATGAACAACCAGGAGCTGTGGGACACTATGAAAGATTCAAACCTCCGCATCATAGTTATAGATGAAGGAGAAGAATCCCAATAGAATGGTATTGATTCAGATCTTCAACAGAAAATAGATAAGAAATTCCCCAAACTAAAAAATGACAAACCAATACCAATACCAGAAGCACATAGAGAAATCCAAACAGACAAGATCAGAAGAGAAAAAGAAGAAATTGCTCCCTCAACATCCATATTTTAAAATGCTATACATAAGGGCCCAAGACAAAGACAAAATCTTAAAGCGACAAGATAAAAACAACAATTTATATATAAAGGAGTGAAACCTCATCAGAATACAAAACGGACTTGCTCAACGCAAACATGAAATCAGAAAGAAACACTACAGCAAAGCATTCTTAGTGTTAAGGGACAATAGATTCCAACCCAGTTTACTATACCCAGCAAAAAATGGTCATCCTAGTGGGGAGAAGAAGAAAAATCTTCTGAATAAAACAACTTTGAAAGAATACATGCCCAGAAAAACAACCTTCAGAGAATACTTTAAGGCAATTCAAAGAACAGAAGAAAGGAGCAACCCCAGGCACCTAGAAGGAGAAATCAATAAAAGCATAACTGGCAGAAGTGAAACCTAATTCAAAACCGCAGGTGGATAAGAAGGCAAAAGGAAGCAACAAAAACCGAATCATTCAATTGTAACCTTAAATTATAATGGACTAAATTCCCCAATCAAAAGACATAGACTGAGAGACTGGATTAGGAAACAGAATCCTCTATATGCTGTCGCAAGAGATGGCCTACGGTTAAGAGCGCCGACCGCTCTTGCAGAGGACCCGGGTCGATCCCAGCACCCACATAAAAAAAAAAAAAACCCTGAAACTCCAGTTCCAGGAGAATGTGATGCCCTTTTTTGACCTCCGCAGCATTGCACTCTTCTGATCTCCGCGGCATTGCAACGACATCGTGGGTGCACAAACCTGCATGGCAAGACAGTAGACATTGATAACATACCGAAATAAATAAAATGAAAAAAAAAAAAAAGAAAAGAAACACATCTTACCTTCAAGGACAGCACCAACTTAAAGTGAAGGGATGGAAAAAAATATTCAAGCAACTGGTACCCAAAGAAAGAAGTGTTGCTATTTTAAATATCGGATAAAATATACTTCAAAGTAAAGGAATATAAGAACAAAGAAGGCCATTACATTTTCATCAAAGGAACAATCCACCAAGAAGATTTCACAATTAATGAATATATATCCCCAAATTCTGGTGCAACCAAACTTTATAAAGACAATTCTCCAAGACCGCAAGTCACACACTAACCCCAGAAAACTCATATTGGGAGATTTCAATACCCCAACTGAGTCCTTTGATATAGGTTCAACAGGACAAAGAATAAACGAGAGACATCTGAACTAATGTATGAGACACAAATCTCATAGACCTCAACCGAACATTCCATCCTAATACCAGAGAATACACTTTTGACTCAGCAACCCCACGGAACATTCCCCAAAAGCGACCACATCCTGGGACAGACTGAAGAAACCTTCACAAATACAAAAGATTGAAATAATTTTCATGCATCCTGTCAGACAACAGTGAAATGAAGCTCAACAAGTCAAACACCAGGACAGCACTCCTGCTACAAGACACTGGAAACTAAACAACACACTCTTGAATAATGAATGGGTCAAGGGAAGAGATAAAGAAGAAATAAAAACATTCCTGGAACTGAATGACAATGACAATAAACACAAAAAAACCTATGGGATACCTTAAAAGCAGTCCGAAGAGGGAATTATAGCCCGGGTGCCTACATTAGAAAAACAGAAAGAGCACAAGTGAATGTCTAACCTACAGCTAAAAACACTTGAGAGGCACAACAGATAAACCCTAAATGCAACAGACAGGAAGAATAACAAAAATCAGAGCAGGAAATCAGTGAAAATAGAAACAAAAAAACAAAAAAAAAAAATCAATGAAGCCAAAGTTGGTTCTCGAAAGATAAGCAAAATATACAGACTCTAGCCCAGTTACAAAAGAAAGAGGGATACAACTCCAATCAATACAATCTGTGATGAAAAGGGAAATATTCAGACAAGGAAAAGATCCAGAAAATTATATGGGAATTATTTAAAAACCTATACTCTGACAAGTTTGAAAACCTAGAAGAAATGGATGAATATCTGAAATCTGGGAGTCACCAAAGCTGGTCAAGAAGAGATTGGCAGCTTGAACAGACCCATAAAAAATGAAGAAAGAGAGAATAGTAAAGAACCGCCCTACTAACTAAAAAAAGCCCAGGCCCAGACGGTTCACACAGCAGAATTCTATAAAACATTTCCAAAAGACCTACAACCATTATTACTGAAACTGTTTTAGAAGTATACAATCAGCGGGACTTTCTCCCAAATTCCTTCTTTTAAGCCAGCATCACTCTATTAGCCAAAACCAGGCAAAGATAAAAAAAAAGGGAATTATAACCCTCGCCCCATGCCCGATGCCAACATTTCCTAAACAGAATACTGGCAATCGCATACAGACCCACATCAAGAAGATCATCCACATGAACAAAGGTGGATTCATACCAGAATCAGGGATGGTTCAACATACAAAATAATAAACACTCAAACACATAAACGGAATCAAAGAAAAAAACCACAACCATCATCTCAATTGGATGCCGAAAAGCCTTTGACAAAATCGCAGCATCCCTTCATGCTTAAAGTCCTAGAAGGAATTGGATTGGGGGATCATGCCTCAATGTAATCAATCAAGCCATATACAGGAAACCCACAGCCAATAATCATCCTAAATGGTTGAAAATGACAGAAACATTCCCTTTAAAGGTAGGAAACTTCTCGGCAAGGCTGGCCCCTGGCACGCACTCCTCTTCAATATAGTGCTTGAAACACTTGCTAGAGCAATAAGGCAGAAAAGGAAATTAAAGGAGTAATCATTGGAAACGAAGGAAGTCAAACTATCCCTATTTGCGGATGATATGATTTGGGTTACTTAAGGGATGCTAAAAAGCTCCACCAGAAAACTCCTAGAAACGATTAACAGCTTCAGCAAAGTGGCAGGATACAAATCAACGTTAAAAAATCAATGGCCTTTCCTTTACAGACAGAACACCAAAAACAAGCAACGGGAGAAAGAATGCAAAGAGACCTCCCACTCACAAGAGCCGTCAAAAACAATAAGATACCTATGGAAAAACCTAACCAAAGACACCAAAGACTCTTAGACACAAAAATTTTAAACCCTTAAAGAAAGAATTTAAGAAAACTCAAAGATGGAAAAACCCCATGCTCATGGATTGGGAAATTAACATTGTAAAAATGTCCATTTTTACCAAAACTCTTGTATAGATTTAACGCAATCCCAATCAAAATCCCCAAGAGTTTCTTCACAGGCTTGGAAACAAAAGTTCTTAAATTCATTTGGAAAAACAAAAGACCCCAAATAGCCAAATCAACCCTGAGTGAAAAGAGCTACACAGGGGGGATCTCTATACCAGATTTCAAGCTATACTACAGGGCTATAGTCATAAAAACAGCCTGGTACTGGCACAAAAACAGACCTTTTCTTTGACCAATTGAACAAAACCAAAGATCCAAATCTGCAGCATCATACAATTTCAGCCCATCTATATTTTACAAGGGGGCCAAGAAACCACAATGGGGAAAAGAACAGCATCTTCAGCAATGTGTTGGTAAAACTGGATCACCACTTTAGAAGAATGAAATTAACCCCTACCTCTCGCCCTGTACAAAAGTCAACTCCAGAGGATTAAATCCTAACGTGAAACCCCAAACTCTGAAGGTGATAGAAGAAAAAGTTGGCAGCAGACTACAAGACATATGGCGTAGGAAAAGACTTTCTAAATCAGACAGCAGCTGCAAAAAGATTACGATCGACAAATTGACAAATGGGACCTCATCAACTCAAAAGCTTCTGTACATCAAAAGAAAACATCAAGGAAGTGAAGTGAAATATAGTGGGAGGAAACCTTCACTGCAGATACATCTGACAAAGCATTGATTTCCAGAAATATATAAACTACTCAAAAAAAAAAAAGAAAACAAATGAACCCACTCAATAGATGCAGCAACAAGACTGTACAGAGATTCACAAGTGAGGAATTAGAGATGTATGAGAAACACCTCAAGAACTGTTCAACATTCACTAATCATTAAGGAAATGCAAATGAAACCCTTTTAAGATATCATCTTACTGCCAATAAGACTGGCTAGGATCAAGAAAACAAAGATGCCAAGTGCTGGAGAGGTTGTGGGGAAAGGGGAACACTCATCCACTGCTGGTGGAAATGTAACTCGTAACAGCCACTAGGAAAGCAGTGTGGAGACCCTTGGAAGACTTGGAATGAACTTGCCACCCAACCAGCCATACCACTCCTGGCATGTACCCACAAGACTTACGCCACCAGAGATACATGCACGGCAATGTTTATTGCAGCTCTCTTCACAATAGCAAGAGAGCTGGAACAACCTAAAGTGCCCCTCACTGACGAGTGGATAGAGAAAATGTGGTAATCTACACAATGGAGTTCTATGTAGCAGTAAAGAAAGACGACATCACGAGCTTTGCAGGAAAATGGCTGGAGCTAGAGGATATCATGCTGAGTGAAAGTAACACAGTCCCGAAACAAACGACGAATGGTATCCCTCATCTGTGGATGCTAGTGCCAATTACCCAATTGTAAGTATTTCTTGTGTAGGGCCCCCTGAGCTTTTTTATACAAAGCAGTTGGGCGTAATGCATTTTGGAAACAACAACAACAGAAAAGACTGCATCAAAGAACTGACTGAAACAGTGAACTTCTGCTAAACAAGTCAAATTTCCCCATGGGACAATATTGAAAAGACTAAGAGATGAAAAGCATGTTTGGCAGAATGCATGAGACTCTGGCGGGGTGGGGGAATGGGCGGGAACACGGGTCTGGATTTGTTAAAATAAATTAAATTATATATATATATATATATATATATATATAATTAATGATAAAAGCAAGATGAGGGAAAACATTGGGGAAAAGATATATCATGACAATAGTAATCAAAGGCAAGTAGAGATGCCTACATTAACATCAGACAAGATAGTGGAAGAGTTTTATTTGGGATAACCCCAAACTGGAAATAATCAAAATGTCTTCTAGTAGGCAGGCAGTTAAATAAATTGTGATACATCCATCTCATGGAATTCTACTCAGCAATAAAATGAACCCACTATTTACGCAAAAAAGAAAAAGGAAAAAACCCCACAATACCCTTGAGTTTAAAATCTTTTTCCATTCTCAAACCATTTTTAATTTCCTTTCTCTCTCTCTCTCTCTCTCCCTCCCTCCCTCCCTCCCTCCCTCCCTCCTTCCCCTGTTTTGGTGGGGGAGGGCTGAGGTACTCAGGATGGAAGCAGAAGAATACGGAGAGGTCTGGAGTTCCTTCAGGGAGCCCCTGGGGAGGTCTCTGATGACCTGCTGTGGATACCTGGCTGCCGTCTCTTCCTCATCACTGTTCCCTGTACCCCTGTCACCCTGGGTAGAGGCAGCCAAGCAGGCTAAGCACTGGGACCCAAAGATACTCAGTTCTGTCACTTATCAGACCCTCTGCCTCCTCGACAGAAAAATGGGCTGTAGAGATGGTTAAGAGCACTGGCTGCTCTTGCAGAGGATTTGAGTTCAGTTCCCAACACCCACACTGGGTAGCTCATAACTGCCTATAATTCCAGCTCTAGGGGATCCAACACCCTCTTCTGAGCTCCTTGGGCACTTGCATTTAGATGCATATACACATACAACACATAATTCAAAATAAATCTTTTTTTAAAATGGGATGTTGTAAAGTTAATAAACTCACATACAGAAGGGATTTGTCCATTCCCCAGCGTGGTGAGTGCTAAATGATTTTCCCCTGTGTGACAAGTGAAGAAACTGAGGGCCAGAGGTTCCTGTGACAAAGTGACACACTGTGACCCCGGGCAGCCTGGGGTAGGGGCTACCTTGTCCTTCTCGCACACCTCCCAGCCATCTGCATTCTCCTCTGTCCCAGGTGCTGGAGACAGGGAAGGGAGATTGGTGTGTGCTCCCTGTTCAAAAGGGCTGGAGCGACCAGGCAAGTCCCCCTAGGAGGCCCAGCACCTGCCGAAGTCTCCTTCGTGCCCGCTCTTAGCTGGAGACTCCAGTTTCTCCTCCATCATTCTTAGCTGGCCCTAACGAAACCTGCTCCAGCCGCTTCAGCACAGGGCCCTAAGAGGGTACAGGGGCTCCCACCTCTCCTCCCCCTCCTCTCCTCCTCCCTCCCTCTCCCTTCTTCTCCCTCCTCCCCTCCTTTTGTCCCTACCTCCTTCCCCTCCTGTTCCTCCTCCTGCTCTTCCTCTGCTTCCTCCCACACATCCTGTTCCTCCCCTTCTTCCCCTCTTCTCCCTCCTCTTCCCCCTCCTCCTCCCTCTCCCTTGGGCTCCTCCTACTCTTGATTCTCCTCTTTCAGCACCGAAGCCTAAAGTGATACAGGCTCTTCCCCTTTCTCCTTTTTCTCCTCCTCTTCTTGCCCTTCCTCTCCCTCCTCCCCTTCTTCTTTCCAACCTCCCCTTCCTGTTCCTCCTGTTGCCCCTCCTCCCTCCCTTCTCTTCCTTCCTCCTCCTCCTCTGCTTCCTTCTCCTCCTCTTCCCCCTCTTCTCCTGCTCTTCCTCCTCCTTTTCTTCCTCCTCTTCCTCCTCCTGTTTCTCCCCATCCTCCTCCTCTTCCTCTTCCTCTTCCTGAATGCCCTCCCCATGAGCATCCCTCAGGCCAGGATCTCCAGATTTGAGTCCTCCCTCTGCCACTAACCTCCTTCCCCGTCCTGAAGTGGGAAGGACAGTGTCTGTACTCCCTAAGTGCCTCCCGCCACAGCCCAGGGCACCTCTGCTCCGTCCAGCCCTCCTCCCGTCTCCTTTTATAACCTGCCAGCCACTCTCTGGTTTTCGTTTCTCTTTTTGGCTTTTTGAGACAGGGTCTCATTATGTAGCCCTGGAGCTCACTATGTAGACCAGGCTGGCCTTGAACTCACCGAGATCCCCCTGCGTCTGCCTCCCGTACACCGTCGTGCCCAGCTTGGTTTTCTCCTTCTGAATTACAGCCCCAAATTTCCCCATAGCTCCCTGAGTTCTGCTCAGACTGTTGGGGCTCCTAGCACCCCCAGGCACCACACCAGCCCAGTGCTGGCACAAACAGCAGCCTCATATGCCAGAGTGGCTGAGCCTCCTGCTCAGAAAGACCCCAAGGAGAAACTTCAGACCAACTGAGCCAACTGCAGGAGCTGACCAGAGCCAGGGTTTAAAATGGGGCATGTCCAGTGACCCTCGGTGCTGGCTTCCCACACAGCCTGCAGGCAGCACTGCCTCCTTCACAGATGCCTGCATGGCCTCTACAGTGGGGGTGAGTCCAGAAAGGCCCAGGTGGCCGGTGAGGGGGACAGACGTTCCTCAGCACTCAGATGGCAGGACAGTGTGGTCTCCCATCTGGCCATGCCCACTTCTGTCCCCAGGGAGAACCGGGCTGGATTCCACAGCCTGGAATCAAACCCTGGCATGGCCATGGACTAGCTGTGTGAGTTCAGGTAGGTCACTTGCCCTCTCTGAGCCCCAGCCTCTATTCGTAAAATAGGAATGAAGTAAGTGCAGACTTCACAGGGCTTTCATAAGAACTTGATGATGCAGAACCTTGTAGAGAACTGGAGGGAGGAAGTGTTGGTCGATACTAGTCTTTGCTGTCACTGGGGTCTCAATGGGGTGTGGCTGCTCTCAGCCAGATAGAACACGTACAGGTGCAATGGGGAGGGGGGTTGGGTAAGAGCCCTTAGTCCCCTCTCTTGCCAACCTCCAAGCCTCAGAGTCCAGGCACCTCCGCACTGGTAAAGCTGAATTCAACTCCACTGTGGGCAAGTGGACCCAGAGAGCATGATGCCCAGAGAGTGAGTTAGAACCCAGGACAGAAAGCCTCCTCAGCAGACGCCCCGTACCCCTGGAGCTGGAACACCCCTGGAGACACCCCAGCATCCCTGCCTCTGCTTTCCAGAAAGGAGAACCTCTTGACCTAGAAGGGAATACGGGATTTGTCCAAGTCACGAAGACTGCAGCCCAAACGGAGCCCCAGGCCCCTGACTGGGGGTCTCCACCCTGGGTAGCGGGCCCTCCCTGTCCACAGCAGCCCCAGCAGCCGGTCTAGGCCTGGGGCAGGCAGCTAAGCAATGTGGGCACAAGAGGCAGGAGCTCTGCTGGGCTTCAGCTGGACACAGGACCACTCCGTTCTCCAGCCCCACAGGGACCTGCTCCACCCTTACATAACCTGCTCTTTGTTACATAACCTACTGCCGCTGCCTGTTGAAGTAGAGCTGGGGAGCTGGGCAGAGCTGGGGAGAATGTCATCTCCATAGGAACAACAGGGTCATCGCCCAGCACGCAGGGTCTGGGAACACCTAAGGGTTTGCCTACCATGCCTGGTGCCCGACAGTCTCACCTGGCCCTGGGGAAGAGAAAAGGTGTGAGTAGGACTAGAACCGCCCCACACAACTGACCCCCAGACCCCAAAGTTCCAGGGAAGTGGAACACTCCGAATGGTGTCCCTGGAAGGTCATTTGGAGGCAGGAGAGGTTCGGGCATGGAGGCCATGGGCTACAGACCTTCAGGGCTGAGTTTAACCTGGATTATTTGGTGCAGGAACCCAGTTGCTTCAGATCACATCAGTTCACTTCTCTGGTTTCAGTTTTCTCATCCAGAGAGTGCAACCGAAAAATCCAAACCTCGGTCAATAGCACCCATTTAGCAGATGGAAAAACTGAGGCTCAGGTGGGGACACATGGTACTTCAGCATAGACACAAGCCTTGCCTCCATTTGACAGATGAAGAACCAAGACTCCAGGAGATTAAACAACTTTAATAAGGGCACAAACTTGGGGGGCTTCAAGGCTAGGATTTGAACACAGATATTGGGCTCAGACTTGCTCTCTTTGGGACCAGCAGACCAAGACTAAAACAAGCCAAAGCTAAGGGACACAAGACAAACCAGATGCCCTGAAGGCTTGTCGCCATCCCTTGGAAACATAGCAAACCCCTCCTGACCTCTCCAAGCAGCTGGTGTGCTGAGTGACCTTGGGAATACCAGTCAGCTTCTCTGGTTCTCATCTCCCACCTGAGTGGGAAGCCAGCAATTGCCAGGGTTTGCTGTGACGAGACACTAAGATGACAAGATGGAAACTGCTTGCAGAGAATGCATCCCACAGCTGCAACGATGGATCATCATTTCTCCAGTTTCCGATTCCCTCAGAGAGAACACAGAGCTCCAGGCATCCTCTCCAGCGTGGGAGTCCAGGCTGGACACTTATATTGCCGAGCCCCTTATTCTGTAGTTGTGACCATCCTCACACTCAGTCTTCACAATTACCTCCACTCCACTAGAATTCATCTCCCACATTTTACGATGAGCTACAGCTCAGAGAGACAAAGTGACTAACCTAGAGTCACACAGCTCTCAACCTAACAGAAGCAGAACTCCAATCGAGTGTGCTGTTCCTTGGTCTCACTAACCCATGCCTGCATGAAATGTGCCTTGGACCCATTTTGGAAAAAGCAGAGATATGGTCAAGAAGGTAGAAGTGGGGCTGGCAGGATGGCTCAGCAGTTAGGGGAGCTTTCCACCAAGCCTGGTGACTTGAGTTCAAATATCAGGAACCTATATGATGGAAAGAGAGAACAGCCCCTGAAAACTGTCCTCTGACCTCCATGTGTCCCATGGCCTCAGATCCCAGCTCTGAACCATAGATTATGGGTTTCGATGTTGAGTTCAAGGGAGGGCTCAGAGTGCCCCACCTTCGGCTATTGGGCAGCACCTGCCGGGTGTCAGGCTTGGTGCTCTGTGTTACTGCAATGCTAATGGCAAGACTGCCCTAAAATAACCAGATTCGATAACCCTCCATGGCTCCCAGCAGCCCTCCCCACCCATGGGCCCTGAGATCCTGATGGGGAGCTGAGAGCTCAGTCCCCTTTCTATAGATGGGTCACTGAGCATCCAAAGCCACGTCAGCAGGCTGTGTCCCCATCCAGGCAAGCATGACGCCATGCTTGCCAACCAGCCCAGGGTGTCTCCGCTGATTAGAACTTCCCTGTTGCCACGGCAACCCCCCCTGGGGAGGCCTGCCCTACTTTGCATCCCTGGCATAGGGCAGACTGTCTGCACCTACCCCTGAGTCTGAGGGATGGGATAGAGTTCAGTCCCTGCAAGAACAGTTCCCCCTGGAAAAAATTAAAACTCCATCATTGAGATGCTGGCCAACCTCGAGCAGCGTCAGCAATCAGCCAGGACCAAGCCAGGGTCTGAGGACTGAGATGGAAAGAAGACGGGGTCCTTTCAGGGGGAAACGGATGGATAAGCAGGCAAAAGCTTGCCTGCTGTAACCCTCGGACCATGAGCAGTGAGCGAGAGGCCAAACGACAGGTACAGCTCTCAGGCCGTTCCTTGTGGGGACGCATACAAGCTTCCTGTTGGCTCTTAGGGAGGCACTAGGCTCATCCCCATTTTACAGATGAGGAAGTAGAGGCTGAGCTTTAAGAAACTTACCCAAGGACTAAGATGATGGCTCTGTCAGTAAAGTACTTGCCTTACAAACATGAGGTCCTGAGTTCAGGCCCCAGAACTTAGATGAAAATGTCAGGTGTGGTGGTATGTAAATTCCAGTGTATGGGGAGTTCTAAGCCAGTGTCTCAAAAAGAGATGGGCAGGTCCTGAGGAACAACAGCTGAGCTTGACCTCTGGCCTCCACAGGCAGCAGCGGGGTGTGCAGGAGCCTCTAAGCTACAGGTTCTCGGTATCAAGCTGGTTCAGATGGGTTCCCAGCGGAGCTAGTACAGGGGATCTAGGAGTCTCTGCCTCTGGGACTTGACTAGGATGGTGACTTCAGAAGGGAAAATGCAGTCTCAGTGGTCAGCACTGGAGAGTCAGGTGTGGCAGTCACAGGGTATGGGCCTCTGAGAAAGTACAGTGCTCCCTGCCAGCTCCCAAGGGGACGGTGTCCACATGCGTACACCTGTCTCCGTTCCTCACCATAGGTCCTCGAACAGGTTGAGGGTGCTGGTCAACTTTTTGGCACTGTGACAAAATGCCCCAGATAATTAATTTTTAAAAATATTTTATTTATTTATTTTTGTATGTGTATGAATGTATTGTCTGCATGCAGGTTTGTGCACCCATGTCGTGCAATGTTGCGGAGGTCAGAAGAGGGTCCCAGATTCCCCTGGAACTGGAGTTCTCCTGGTACTGGAGTTACAGATGGTTCTTAGCCGCCATGTGGGTGCTGGGGATCGAACCCCGGGTCCTCTGTAAGAGCAGTCAGTGTTCTTAACCGTTAGGCCATCTCTCCAGCCCCAGATAATTAATTTTTTAAAACACTTTTTTTTGTCTTTTTTGAGACAGGGTCTCCCTTTAGTGTCAGCTGGCCTGGAGTTCACACCGTAGACCAGGCTGGCCTTGAACTCACAAAGATCCACCTGCCTCTGCCTCCCAAGTGCTAGGATTAAAGGCATGTACCACCACCCCCGGCAAACAGGTTTATTGGGCTCAGAGTTTCAGGGATCTCGGGGCATGTTGCCCATACCTGCTGCTTTGGGCCTGTGGAAGCTCCATATTTGACGACAGGGGAATGCGATAAAAGGAGTCCTCCACTCATAACAGCTGGGCATCAAAGAGAGATGAAGGCACCTTTTAAGAGAACCTGCCCGGTACTCAACTCTGCCCAAGCTTTATCCACATATTATAGGATATTTTAAGGTTTAGTGAAATGTTTAGATTAGTTAAATTTGGTTGTAGGTTTCGGTGAAAATGGTAATACATTTGAACTAATTGGGAATATAAAATGTTAATTGTTTTATTTATAATTTGTATTGAACTTCCGACAGTAACTTTGGGGTTAAGGTACACAAATGGTCTCTATATTTTTCTGAATCATACAGCATCACATTGTAACACTCTCTTTTAAATGTAGGACAATTTAAAGGAATTAAGTTTAAATTTACTTCCCAAATAAGTAGCATACAGTCAATGAGAAACAGTTTGGGTAAATTTAATGAAAACTTATGCCTTGGCTCCTGTTTATGGGTATGTGTAATACAACTTAGGCATCTATAGGTCAAAACATAAAAATTTAAAAAACAAAAAGAGGGAGGTGGGAGGTGGGAGGTGGGGTAGTATCCCTTCTGGGATACAAATGGAAAACTCTGTGTTCCAATCCTATTGATAAATTTTCAATTTTGAGATCTTGAAACTAACAATGGGAGGAGATTTGTATGTTCCCACAGGTAAAAACACCAATCTAAATCCCTGAAAATGTACAACTTTTGGCTGTGCAGGATGGACTGGGAAATGCCAGCAGAGAGGCTGACCCATCTGAACATTAAAGAAAGCGGGACCTCAGACTGCCTGAGTCACGGACACTGAGCATCTCTCTGAATTCTATTTGGGATAACTGTTTATAATGTGCCTTAATGAAGTTTACCTTCCAGATGCTGAGAAACCTTCCTATCTCTCCCCTTTATAGGAAAAAGAAAAACATGATGGTACTAAAGTCATTCCCTAACTGTAAATTAGAGCCAACTGTTATAGTGGTAATTTCTTATAAAATAGGTATAACTGCCCTTTTTTAATTGACTGATAGGCATAGGAACTGTGAAAGGATAATTCTATCTCATGCCCAGCCATACATAGTCATCAATTCAAGCTCTCTGATGCTGGAAGCCAGACTTCCATCCGAGCCCTGACCCTGCCACACACTCTTGCTCAGTCCAGGGTCTACAACACAGCAGGGCTCCTAATGTCCACCAACAAACATGAAAAGAGCAGCCAGGCCCAGACAGCCGGAGTGTGAGGCCAGCCTGGGCTAGATAACCAGACCCCGTCTCAAACTCACCACCAAGAAAAGGAAGGAAAGTAGAAGAACTGCTTGGATGACATGGGTGCACTTACATGCAGGCAAAATACTCATACACATACAATAAATACTCAAACACATATAATAAAAGTAAAAAATAATCAGGCCCAGCCCCTCACACTTGCAAAGCAAGTCCTGTACCGACTGAGCTGTCTCCTGAGCCCTTCCATTTCCACGTCCTTGAAAAGGGATAAGCTAGTCCTGTGTATATCATGGTGCCATGAGGCTTAATACATCTATAGCCTGAAGTTCACATTCTTTGTTTTGTTTCTGGTTTTATTTTTGTTTTGTTGTTTTGAGGCAGGGTCTCAATGTGTAATGCCAGATGTCCTGAAATTCACTATGTAGACGAGGCTAGTCTTGATCTTACAGAGATTTACCTGCCTCTGCCTCTCTCATGCATCACTAGTACTTTTTATGGCACATGGACCTACAGGGATCTACACCCTCACACAGGCAAGCAAGCAGGCATACGATACTCTACGCATAGTGAATGCACACACATGACAGAGCCTCCCCTCTCCTACCAGTGTGCAGCTAAACCTTCCTTCTCCAGGACCACGGTGGACAAAGTAGCTATAGGAAACACTAGCACCACTCTCCATGCCCCCTCCTGGTGTAGGTACACAGGTATCAGGAACAGGCACACGTGGAAGCATGGTTTGAGGCTGACACACATTACATGTGAGATGAAGAAAGATCTGCCTCTGTTTTTTCCCCTTGTGATATAAAGAAATCTCAGCTCTGGAAAACAAAGATCAATAGGCTGGGGAAATAGTGCTTAAAGCTTAAAGCTCCTACCACAGGCCCTTGGGGAGACGCAAAGCCGCCATCAGGAAAGAGGAACACTACTAAGATTAAAGCCAGGAGCCACAGAGGGCCAGGCAGGCCAGGCGAGAGCTTTCCTGTCTTTCCAGAAAAGAGGCTGTCCCCAAGGAAGCCATCTCCTCAGACAGACTTAAAAGCCCTAGGAGTCCCCAGCTGTCCCCCACCAATTAAGGAAATGAGCCTTCTCAGAAAAAAAAAAAAAAAAAAAAAACCAGCCCCTGCCTGTCCACCACCATCTGGGACCTTTCTTAGAAGACACTAGGAAGAAATGGTGGCTTGGAACATTGCCCTACAGCAACCTCAGCCCAGAGGCACTGAGCTTCCATAAGACCTGGCCTGGCATTCTACACACCCACCTCTAAGTTCAGTCAGGGGTAGTTTCATGCTTCGCCCCTCAAGCTGGACCCTCCAAACCCCCAGCAAATTATCCCTTGTCCAGGTATCAGCTATTCATTACCATCACACCCACACATACTTGTAGGAAAACAGAAATTGCCACCTCAAATTATGAAGGACCATTGAGTTAAGGTAATTAAGGTGGTCCAGGGCTGGGGACATGGCTCAGTGGATAAGTACTTGTTGCACAAGTATGAGGACTGGAGTTCAGATCCCCAGAGCCCATGTAAATACCAGGTGGGCAGGCAGCTTACCTGTAATTCCAGCACTAAGAAGCCAGAGACAATTATGAGTTCCCCGTACTGGTCAGGCCCAGAGTGGTGCTGACCACTCAGCAAGTATTTAACATCAGGGTGGGTAGAGAGATGAACCAATGAATGGACACATGGATGGATGGATGCATGGACAGATGGGTGGATAAATGAATGGATGGATGGACACATAGGTGGATGGATGGAGGGAGGGAGGAAGGGATGGATGGATATATAGATAGATAGACACATAAGTGGGTGGGTGGATGGATGGATAGATATAGATACATACATACATACATACATACATACATACATACGTGGATGGATGGATGGACACATAGGTCGATGGATAGATAGATGATAGATACATACATACATACATACATATATAGATACATAGATATATAGACACATAGATACATTGATACATAGGTGGATGGATGGATGGATGGATGGATGGATGGATGGATGGATGGATACATAGGTAGATGGATGGATGGATGGATAGATGGGCACATGGATGGATGGATGGATGGATGGATGGATGGATGGATGGACACATAGGTGGATGGATGGATGAATGGACACATAGGTGGATGGATGGATGGATGGATCGATGGATGGATGGACAGATGGACAGATGGATAGGTGGATGGACACATGGATGGATGGGCAGATGGATGGATGGATGGATGGATGGACACATGGATGGACAGGCGGATGGATGGACACATGGATGGATGGGCAGATGGATGGATGGACAGATGGACAGATGGACAGATGGATAGGCGGATGGACACATGGATGGATGGATGGGCACATGGATGGATGGATGGAAAGATCTGAAGGCCAGTTCCTGCTTTCCCTCGGGGTCTCACTTTCCCATCTGTAAATCCCAGGTGACTCCCAATGACTCTTCACACATTAGAGCCTGTGGTTTCTACGGACAGAAGCAGGGGCTCTGGTAGCAGCTGGCAGTGGGGCTTTGCCTTGCTCATCTAAAAAAAAGTGGCCACAGGGGGTAAAGCCAGGCCTGGGTCTATAGAACCTTGGGCTCAAGGCCTGGCTTTGCTGTTTATCAGAGGTCGCTGGACAGTTTGAGCATTTTAGGATTCTATGAGGCTGGCCTGAAGGACTGAATTTACAGATGAGAGGAGTCCAGCCTCACCCCTCCCTTACCCCACTTAAGAGGCTGAAGTGACTTGGGAAAAGCACTTATTCTCACTCCTGGAATTACCCTTCACTTTCCTGGCAGATAAATGGGGTAAAACAGAAGCTGCAGCTGCATTTAAATGGAGTGAGGCAAGAGGGAGTTTATAAGATTTGAATATGCTTTTGGGCTGTCTTTGAATATTCATGTACCCAGGGGAGAGAATTGGACAGCTAGATCTGTGGGCCCGAGGGAAGGTTATTTAAGGTGAGGGGGAAGGGAGGCACAAAAACAGAGTTGGCAGAAATCCCTGTTCTTAAGACTTACAGGGGCAAACTGCAAGTCTCCGCCAGCTAAAATGTCACAGGCTCAGAGTAAATTCTGGGAGTAGATACACCTCTTAGTTACTGTTGCCATAGCAACTGCCTCCATGTCACCATGTATACTGGCAGATCACAGCCAACAAGCCCATGAGTTAAATGATGGGAAATCAGCCCAGGTCTCCGTCAGGTCCCCAGAATGTCAGAATATACTCTGAGCTCCTCAAACATTCTTGAGAATTCTAAAACAGCCCCAAGTTTTGGGGCAAGGCTGGAATTTTGAAATCTATACTTTTTTTTTCCAGAATACTTAACCCAAGGTTGAGAACACAACCTTGATATCCGAAGAACTCCCTCAACTTGTGGCAGCCTCTGCATACATTCTAGGCAGGTGCCCTTAGTCTCTAAAACATACTCCTGGCTAGCACCAGATAGCCCTTAAATTCTTCCTGAACTGCAAGGATGGTGGCACTCTTGGGCTTGCACTGCAAACAAGGGTCCAAGGAGACCACCTGCAGAGTTACACAGTGGGGGGCGGGTTGGGACTACCTTGTCGAGATACAGTATGAAATGCAGACCAGCTACATGCCAGCCTTCATGGTCAAGGTGCTGCCTCTGCCACTGCCTGGACATTCCATTTTGGGCCGTGCCTCTGCAGTGGAATTAGGCTGTCACAGAGTCAAGCCTACTCACTGCCAAAGCCTCCTAGGACATTAATCCTGGGTCCCCGTCCACACACCATCCCAGGCTTGGCCCTGGCCAGTTATCTCCCAGCTCTCCCCACCCTACCTGCCTTCTCCAATTCACTGCCTAGATGCTAGGTCCCTATGACATCATGGTCCTGTGCAAAGTTATCAGCACCCACTCCCAAATCAAGCCCAGGTGTCTCCTCTTAGCATCCAAGGTCCCCCAAATATCTGGCCTTCTTATTTTTCCCATTTTATCACCTCTGACTTCTACCAGCCTGATTGGCTCACAGCTATCTAGAAAAACCTCTGAATTCTTTCCATCTTCTTCTTCCCCAAAAGTTAGGGACAGTCTCTAAATCTTCAAGCCAGTGTAAGGGCCACTTCTCTGAAGCCTTTCTCAGCTGGACCACTGCTTCTGAGTTAGTTATGGAACATCAGATTTGCAGGGAGCTCTAGACATGATTCAAGTTCAAGTGGTTTTGCACCTGAGCTCTGCAACATTCTCATGGGGAAGCTTGAAGATGTACAAGGGCCGTCCTGATGAGTGGCCAGGCTCCAGGTGCACAGCACTCCGAATCGCTCCAACCCAAGGAGCCACCAATGGGTATATGGGGAGCCCCTTCCCTGCACCAGATTCCATGACAGAGCAACAAACAGTAGGTCAAAACTCCCTCCTCAAGAAACTTGCAGGACAAGAAACGGCTCAGTGAATAAAGACATGAGATGCTATAAGACAGTGCAGCAGTGAGTGGAGAGGACATCACAGAATGGGGACAGACAGGGAGGAGAGGGTAGGTGTAAACAAGGACCAGGCAAGGGAGAATATGAGCAAATCCCTGAAAGTTCAGTGTTAGGCCAGAGGTCTGGGACAAATGCCGAAAATGGAGTAGACAGGAAGGTCCCTGCCCTTCTCTTCCAGCCAGGAGCCCCTGCTTACAAAACCCCATATAAGATACCAGATATAGCCAACACCTAGTTCCAGAATCCAAAGTGACCACTGGACCTAAGACTTACCTACAAGGCCCTAAAACCCACCTAATAGGACAATACCCCTGTACCTTGCCAGCATATCACCACTTCCCCTCCCTTCCGCTTTAAAAAGCCACTACCCCAGCTGGGGGGATGGGGATGACTTTACTGACCTCAGCCTTTGAGGTCAGTGAACTCTCCCAGGAGAGATCTTTTCCCATTAAACCCTGCTTTTTTAAATTTATTTATTATTTTTTATGTGTATGAATGTACTGTCTGCATGTAGGTTGGTGCACCCATGTCGTGCAAGCCACAGAGGTCAGAAGAGGGCGTTGGATTCCCCTGGAACAGAAGTTAAAGACGGTTCTTAGCCGCCATGTGGGTGCTGGGAATGGAACCTGGGTCCTCTGCAAGAGCAGTCAGTGCTCTTAACTGCTGAGCCACCTCTCCAGCCCCAACCTTGCTTTTATATATTAATTTGGCTAATCTGGTTCATTGCCTCAGTGGAGAAGCCTGTCCTTAAGAGCCAGGTATGCACAGATCATTCTAGGAAAAGGACGTTCATGTAAAAGGAAGAGTCATACATAAAACACAGAAGATCCAGGCATTGCAGGCATCTGAGGGCCCTGCTCCCCAGGAGGCTGAGGTAGAAGGATCACTAGAGTCCAGGAGTTCAAGACCAGCCAGGAAAACATAACAAGAACAAGAGCCTATAGATAGATAGATAGATAGATAGATAGATAGATAGATAGATAGATAGATAGATCAGCATAGTAACTATACAAGGTGAGACTTCTGTAGCCAGTCCCACTTGGGAAAATTGGACTTTGCTACTGGAAAGATAGATAAAGATAGGTGATAGGTATATGATAGATAGACAGATGATGATAGAAAGATAGATAGATAGATAGATAGATAGATAGATAGATAGATAGATAGATAGGATGGATGGATGGTTGGATGGAGATAGGATGGATGAAAAGATAGATAGATAGATAGATAGATAGATAGTGATAGAAAGATTATAGATAAATGGAATGGATGGATGGATGGACAGATAGATGATAGATAGATAGATAGATAGATGATAGACAGATGACAGAAATAGATAGATGATAGATAGATAGATAGATAGATAGATAGATAGATAGATAGTTCATTGGCCTGACCCTGACCCAGTCCTTCCACTTTACAGAAGAAAAGCTATGATTTGGTGCATCCAAGGGTTACACAGGACTACCTAAGGCTGGTGGTAGAGCTGGGATTAGGGTCTAGGTCTCAGGATGCCACTCAGTGCACCATGCCTCACCTATGTATATAGTCACTGGGGACCAGCCCCCTTGATCTCTATTCCTCCTCTGTGAGTTACTGCTGCTCCGGGCATCTCCTTGGGCCTGCTGGGTACTGCACACAGGTGAGAGCGAGATAATGCCTCCCAGGCAGCTGGGCTCCCGGAAGACAGCAGCCAGACAAATCAAAGGCTTTATTGGATTTGTTAAATGCTCATCCTGTAGCCAAGGGCCTCCTGGCACCAGCCAGCAGCATGAAGGGGAGAGAAAAGATCTGATGAGGAAATTAAAAGGCATTTCATTTCCAGAGCCAAGGCTGACAGGCGCATACGGAGAATGTGTCTGCCTGGCTCCTTACCCATCTGGCCTCCAACACCCATGCCACTGTGGAGCTGCTCCTCCAGCCAGGGACCATGGCGCAGGGGGTGGCAAGGGGCCTTCTGGGCAGCCATCCTGAGCTCAGAGTCAGGGACCTATCTGAACAAACGTTGAGAACCTGGAAGGGATTCTGTGAAGGAAGGATACATGGCAACTGGCTGAGGTCACATCAGCCTCCTCCCTGACCATCTTGGGTACAACCTGAACTTGACTGATTGCTTCCGCCACATAAAGGAGCAAGCCCCAAAATAAGAGAGAGGGCAGGCCAAGGATAGAGAAGGAGCTGGTGGAGAACTGTGCCCCAATTGGTATAGCCCTTGCCAATGGTTCTGATCAGATTTCTATCATCCATTAAACACTGGCCAAACCCAACTTGGGGAAGAAAGGATTGATTCATTTTACAACTCCCTGGTTGCAGTCTATCAGTGAAGGAAGCTAGAACAGGAACTCACAGCAGAGGGGGGGGGGGCGGGACACCGACAAGACACACGACACCTAAAGCATGGGGCCACGTGCTCTGCTCACGCCCATGGCTTGCTCAGCTACTTTTCTTTCATTTATTATTTTTATTTTATGTGTATGAGTATATTGCCTGTATGTATATAAGTGCACCCATGTCATGCAGTGCCCACAGAGAAGAAGGGATTAGATCCTCTGGAACTGGAATTATAGACAGCCATTAGCCACCATGTGGGTGTTAGGAATTGAACCGGGGTCTTTTGCAAGAGCATTCAGTACTCATAACTGCTCAGCCATCTCTCCAGCCCCTCAGTTGCTTTTCTTATACAGGCCAGGCTCATCTGCCCAAGGACAACATCACCCATAGTGGGCTGGGCCCTCCCACATCAACCACCAGTTTAAAAAAATGCTCCAGGGCTGGAGAGATGGCTCAGTGGTTAAGAGCACTGACTGCTCTTGCAGAGGACCCAGGTTCAATTCCCAGCACCCACACATAGCAACTAAGAACCGTTTTAAGGGCTGGAGAGATGGCCTAGCGGTTAAGAGCGCCGACCGCTCTTACAGAGGACCCGGGTTCGATCCCCAGCACCCACATGGCGGCGGAGAACCGTCTGAAGCTCCAATTCCAGGAGAACTCCAGTTCCAGGGGAATCCGAGACCCTCTTCTGAACTCCGCGGCGTTGCACGACACGGATGCACAGACTTGCATGCAGACAGTACATTCATACACATACAGAAATAAATAAAATTAATAAAAAAATTTAAAAAAAAAAAAAAAAAAAAAAAAAAAAGAACCGTTTTAAGCCGGGCAGGGTCACGCGTGCCTTTAATCCCAGCACTCAGGAGCAGAGGCAGAAGGATCTCTGTAAGTTCAATGCCAGCCTGGTCTACATAGAGAGCTCCAGGCCAGCTGGGACTAATGGGAAGAAAAACCTTGTCTCCAAAAAAAAAAAAAAGCTTCAAAGACACACCCTCAAGCCAATCTGATGGATACCATTTCTCAATTGAGGTCCCCTCATCTAAGGTGTGGGGGAAGGAAGGAGGGAGGGAGAGGGAGAAAGGAGAGGGGGAGGGAAAGGGGAGGAGGAGTAAGAGGGGGAAGAGGAGAAGGAAGGGGGGGAGCTAAGAGAAAGTCAGGCACTCTGGACAGATCAGCTCTTCAATCCAGACATTTGACCTCTGAGAGCTTCGGTTTCATTGGGATGGCCTCGGTGAGGATAAAATGAGGTGTTTCGGTGCAAAGCTCCAGGCGCACAGTAGGCACCGAAGATTATATTTAGTGGTCCCTGGAGCCTCAGGCTTCCACGAGCCCTATTCTGGTGAAGGGAATCTGTGTTCTAGCTCCCCCCACCCACACCACCAGGCTCACTGCAGTTTTCCTAGAGCCTCAGATCACAGCAAACTATTTGTGTGCAATTACATTAAATTGCATAATATTTTCTCTGCCTCCCCAGAGACCATCACCTGATCACCTGCTCTTTCCCTTCAGTGGGCCACTAAGATGCCATTGTGTAAGCAGATGGCATTTCCTTACCATGGCTGGGGAGGAGAGATGCATGCACGTGTCTCTGTGTGTGCACGCACGCATGTGTGTAATAATAGATATTCCCAAAGCCAAGACTGCCTCTCCTGTCTGGGCTGCCCTTAAGAACAGGCCAAGGAGGATTGTCAAACACATTGTAAGGATACAATACTGCTGTAGATTTCTGTAAAGATTATTCCAGTCACTGCTGGCTCTTTTCAACATTTTTTTCCCCAACAAACATTTATTGAGCACTTAGTGTGTACATGGTGCTGTATTCTACAAGATTGACCCTCCCTCTTTTCATGCCAGTACTGAAGGATCAGATAGACCTACAAGCTGCCAGATGATCCAATTCAAATGGTGCTATCAGAAGAATCCATGTCAGTCTGGAAGCTCTCTGACGGCATGTCTCAGAGCCTGTCATCGTGGATGGGATGACTGAGAGATCATGCATGCAGGTGTGCTCAGGGTATTCGTGCACACCGTTTTTTGTTGGTTGGCTGGTGTTAGTTGTTTTGTTGTTTGTTTTGTTTTATTTTGTTTTTTTGAATCAAGGTCTCCCTGTAGCCCAGCTGACCTGGAACTTGGTAAGTAGACCAGGCTGGCCTTGATCTTTTTTTTTTTTTTTGGTCTTTTCGAGACAGGGTCTCCCTGTAGCCCCAGCTGTCCTGTAACTCACTCTGTAGACCAGGCTGGCCTTGAACTCACAAATATCCACCTGCTTCTGCCTCCCAATTGCTAGGATTAAAGGCCTGAGCCACCACACCCAGCCTTTTTTTTCCCCAATCTTATAGAGATCCACCTGCCTCTGCCTCCAGAGTGCTGGGATTAAAGGTGTGCATTACCTCACCCAGCTGACATGTTTTTATGTTTATTGTTGTTGCTGTTTGTTTCTGTTTTTGAGTCAGAATCTCATGTAGCCCAGGATGGCCTTAAACTCATAGTCAAGTATGACCTTGAACTTCTGATCCTCTGCCTCTAAGTGCTGAGATTACAGGTGTGTACCGCCATGCCTGGTTTATTCAGTGCTGTGGATCAAACCCTGGGCTTCATGTGTGCTCAGTGAGTGCTCTACCAACTGAGCCACATTCCCAGAGCTTATACACACACATGTACAGGCACAGTTCCAGGCACTCAGACCACAGCTATGAACAAGACAGAGCAACATTTTTATCTTTATGGATTTTATGTCGTAGTCAGGTAAAACAATCAACCAAGGTACAGAAGATAACATTTCAGCAAAGGCCTTAAGAAAGAAGCAGCAGCAGCCCCCTGGGTGTCACGGGACATCCTGAGCAAAGGGGAGGCAATGCAAAGGCCCTGGGGTGGGATGCTCCTGGCACATTCTTAAGGAAGCTAGCACAGCCACAGCACAGTGGTATTGTGGGTAGGGTGAGAGACAGGGACACCGAGAAAACAAAGAGGAGGAATCTAGATGACCAGCGAGAACAGGGACCAGGGCAGATCTCCTCTGTCAGTAGAAGGGCCTTGAGCCAGGTGGCTGAACTCAGTAACTTACATGGACATTTTAACAAGATACTTTAACTGTCTATGCCTGTGTAAATGCTGTTTCGATTTATGGTGGAGAACCCTGACAATGGGACCTTCCCTGGGGAGTCAAGGCAAATGCACAAGCAATACCATGGCCAGTGGCCAGCAGGTTCTTGCTATGTGCTAGGAGGAGGCTCTTCACCCTGGTGCTATGCTCCGAAGTCTCACACCCCAGTCTGGCCAAGGGAAGAGCATCCGGCAGAACCAACTTCAGACTTGTTCTCCAAAATACCTGACCAGGGATCTTCTGGTCAGCTCATAAAAACTAAGGAAAGACAGACTGTCATGAACCAGGGAACACAGGGTGCTGTGACAGCTCCATGCCACAGGAGGCTCCAGATGAGAACCAGAGCAGCAAAGGACCTTCTGCGGAAAAATCTAAACCAGTCTGGGGTATAGCAGTGGCCAATGTTGCTTCTAAGTTTCAACCAGTGTACTGTGGCTGGATCAGCAACATGCAGCAAGGCACGCGAGCTGGTGTTTTACTTCCCAAGGTCCAGAACTATTCGTTCAACAAGCATGCAGTGGGTTACCAGTCTGCCCCCCCCTATCTGTAGTATCCCAAGGAGAAACAGACCCCAACAAGGCAGCATGTGGAAAGGGAGCATGCTAGGAATCAAAGCCACACACCCCTAAAATGGCATCTGTCCACGGGAAGGGCTCAGACAGGCCAGAGAGCCCTGTGCCATGAGACCAGCTCCCAGTATCCACAAGGAGGCTACTGGGCCAGCAAGACAGCTCAGTGGGTAAAGCCTGCTTGCCGAACGAGTCTCTGCAACCCTCGTAAAGGTGAAAAGGGAGAACAGACTCCATGCAGTTGTCTCCTAACCTCCACATGCTTGCTGTGATGTAATAATAATAATACAACTCATAAGCTTTGAAATATTGCCAGAATGTGTGTGAGTGCACCCATGTCATGCAAGGCCTTGGAAGTCAGAAGAGGGCATCAGATTCCCCTGGAACTTGAGTTATGGATGCTTGTTAGCTGCCATGTGAGTGTTGGGAATTGAACCACGGTCCTCCACAAGAGTAGTCAGTGGTTTTAGCCACTGAACCATCATCTCTCCCTCCCCAACACATAACTTCTTAAAGGAGGCTGACAAAGGCCTGGGTATCCTCATCCCCACCAGGACTCTTATTCTCCAGCAGATCCCCAGAGCCTGATTCCAATCCGTACTAACTGGACTGGCCCAGGTCACACTCTCCCTTCTTGCCCCTGACAAAGGCTGAGTTGGCAGAAGGAAGTTGTTCAAAGCCTTTCCTGTCGACACAACTGCACACCACTGCCAGTCATCCCTGTTAGGTCATTCAACAAACTATTGACAACTACCAGTAGTCATTCAACTAACCCTTTGTATGGCAGGTGGAATTTGACACCACAGTTCATCAGAGAGGTGTTGGAGGAGTCAGAGCTCAGGTACACCAGCTTAAGCTGCAAGACCGTGGCCCAGCCTTAAGCGGTTTTCTTCATCCAAAAACAAGGAAACAATAACCTCAGGGTTGGTGTTAGTATTCACTGAAGAATGAATGTGATCTTCTGCTTGTGTGGCCAGCACTGATGTATGCAAGCAGAGTACAGAGCCAGATGAGACCAACTCAACTCCTTCTTGGAGGAAACGAGGCACTCATCCATTTGCTCTAGTTTCATTCTGTTACTGTGATAAATGCACTGACAAAAAGCATCTTAGGAGAGAAAGAAGTTTATTAGCTTACAACTCCAGGGGACAGTCCATCACTGTGGGGAAGGCACAGCAGCAGGAGCTCAAAGCAGCCGGTCACAGCACAGTCAGGAGCAGAGAGAAAAAGAATACATACTATTCTTTTTTTTTTTTTTTACAGATCTCCCTGTAGCCCCAGCTGGCCTGGAACTCACTATATAGATCAGGCTGGCCTTGAACTCACAGAAATCCACCTGCCTCTGCCTCCTGAGTGCTAAGATTAAAGGTCTGCACTACCACACCCAGCCTTTCTTTCTAATCTTGTTAAAAATACTTCATTATCGTTATTTTATGTGTATGGTGTATTGCCTGCATGTGTGTAAGTGCACCATGTGTATGCAATGCCCAAGGAGGCCAGAAGAGGGCATCAGGTCCCCGGAACTGGAGTTATGGATGGTTGTTAGCTGCCATGTGGGTGCTGGGAATTGAACCCTGGTCCTCTACAAGAGCAGCCAGTGCTAGCCAGACGTAGTGGCGCACGCCTTTAATCCCAGCACTTGGGAGGCAGAGGCAGGCAGATCTTTGTGAGTTCAAGGCCAGCCTGGTCTACAGAGTGAGTTCCAGGACAGCTGGGGCTACAGAGAGACCCTGTCTCAAAAAGACAAAAAAAAAAAAAAAAAAAAAAAGAGCAAGCCAGTGCTCTTAACCACTGAGCCATGTCTTGACCCCCCCCCCCCGCAAAAAAAATGTCAGTCAAGGGCTGGTGTAAAGAGAGAACCAGCTCCCACAAGTTGTCCTCTGACTGCCACATGTGCACTATGGCACATGAGTACCCAATTTATACATACATACATACATACATACAAACTAAATAAATTAAACATAACATTAAAATTTTTTAAGCAGATGCCAGGTATGGTGCACATGCCTTCGATCCCAGCATTCATGAGGCAGAGGCAGGTGGATCTCTGTAAAATGGAAGTCAGCCTGGCCTACATAGAGAATTCCAGGCCAACGGGGGCTACAGGGAGACCCTGTCTCAAAAAGACAAAAAAAAATTTTTTTAATTGTCAACCAAGACCCTATATCCAGAAACCCATCATTTTATTTTTTTTTAATTTTATTTATTTTTGTACGTGTATAAATGTACTGTCTGCATGCAAGTTTGTGCACCCGTGTCGTGCAATGCCGCGGAGGTCAGAAGAGGGTCTCGGATTCCCCTTGAACTGGAGTTTTCCTGGAATTGGAGTTTCAGATGGTTCTCGGCCGCCATGTGGGTGCTGGGGATGGAACCCAGGTCCTCTGTAAGAGCGGTCGGCGCGCTTAACTGCTAGGCCATCTCTCCCGCCCCCAAAAACCCATCATTTTAAAAGGAACAAGAAATAAGGCATTCTTGTTATTATTCTGGTGCTTAAACAATTTTAAAAATCATTAAAATTACAGAATATTTCTTGTGAATGTAGATGCAAAATCCTCAATCAAATGCTAACAAACTAAATCCAGTCATACATAAAAAAGAACTATCTACCATTGTCAGGTGAGATCCAGCCCAAAAGTACAAGTGCCAACACCTAAAGGCCCATTAACATAACGCACCATATTAATAGAAGTCTAAAAACCACAGAAGCATCTCATTAACAAAGAAAGGCATTTGACTGAATCCAACACCCTTTCATGCTAAAAACAATCACTAAAGTAGGATTATAAGAGAACTTCCTCCACCTCATTAAAGGCAGGCAGGAAGAAGGGGAAGAGGGAAAGAGGGAGGGAGGGAGAGAGGGAGGAAAGGAGGGAGCGAAGCAGGAAAAACCGCAGCTAACATCACCTTCATTAGTGAGGCTTTTCCCCTAAAATTCAGAACAAGACAAAGGAAATTCACTCCCAATACTTGACTTTACTTCATCCTCGTGTTCTTTCTAGGGAGGTTAGACCAAACATAGGAAGAAGTGGCAAAATACCTCCATCCACAGGTGGCAGGATAATAATCAAAGAAATGTATATCCTTTATATAGAGAACTGACTAAAATCAATTAGAATACATTATCAAGTTCTACAAAGATTCAGGAGAAATTTTTTTTTGCATTTGCAATAAACAATCTGGGGTAGTTTGGAGGAGCAATGTCTCCGCTAGGCTCCCATGTTGGAACCTTTGGTCCCCAGCTGGGGGCCTGTTCAGGAAGAGTCTGGAACCTCTAGGAGGTGCAGCCTTGCTGGGGGAGGTGAGAGACCATAGCCCTGTCCCACTGCCACCTGCTCTCTCAGGTTCCTGTTCTAGCCCCTGCTGCCAGGCCTCTTCCACCAGGACACCCTTCTGGAGCCATAAGCCAAAACTCTTCTAGAAGTTGCTTTGGTCATGTACCCAAAAAATAACTAATAAGCCTGGCATGGTGACACACGCATTTAATCCCAACACTTGGGAGGCAGAGGCAGGCAGATCTCTGTGAGCTCAAGGCCAGCCTGGTCTACACAAGTTCCAGGACAGGTAGGGTTACATGGAAACCCTGTCTCAAAAAAGACCAAAAATAAAGGAACTAATACATAATCTAAAAAATAACACTAAAAGTAGAGTTCCATTTACATCAAAATGAAAAGAACACTTAGGGAGAAATTCACATATATAAATATAAATTGTGTACTCTGAGATGTAAAAAGACTTGAAAAATTAGATACAACCTAAATATGTTCAAAAACATCCTACACGCAGTTGTGTTCACTGTCAACATTACGAAAACAGAAATCCTCCTCACCTTGGTCTCCAGAGCCGGTGCAATGACTTTCTGAATCCCAATGGCAATTTTTGCAGAAATGAAAGAAAATAAACCAATCCTAAAGTTCATATGTAATGGCCAAGGAACCCCAAATAGTCAAAACTATCTTGAAAAAGAATGATGGTAGAAGAACCACATGTCCCAATTTAGAAATTTACCACAAAGTCATCTGACCAAAATAGTGTGAGGTCAAGATAGTGTGAGGTCAGGAGAGCGTGAGGTCAGGATAGCGTGAGGTCAGGATAGCGTGAGGTCAGGATAGCGTGAGGTCAGGATAGCGTGAGGTCAGGATAGCGTGAGGTCAGGATAGTGTGAGATCAGGAGAGTGTGAGGTCAGGAGAGTGTGAGGTCAGGATAGTGTGAGGTCAGGATAGTGAGAGGTGAGTTGAGTGTGAGGTCAGGATAGTGTGAGGTCAGCATAGTGTGAGGTCAGAAGAGTGTGAGGTCAGCATAGTGTGAGGTCAGGATAGTGTGAGGATAATGGGTGTGCTCTTCTGCCTGGCTTGGCCACTGATGCTCGACAAGGATGCCAAGAATGTTCAATTGGGAAATGACAGTGTGGTCGACAGTGTTGCTCAGGCAACTGGATAGCTGCCTGCCAAAGAAGGAAATGTCTCCTTCACCCCACACCACACATTAGAAAATAAACTTGGTCAGGCCTGGTGGTGCCCGCCTTTAGTCCCTGCACACAGAGGCAGAGGCAGGTGGATCTCTCTATAAGATAGAGACCAGCTTGGTCTACATAGTGAGTTCCAGGCCAGCTGGGGCCACAGGGAGACCCTGTCTCAAAAAGACAGAAAGAAAAGAAAATTTAACTTAAAATGGATCAAAGTTTTAAATGCAAGGAAAGTATACTATCAAGAAAGAGAAGAAGAAGAATAAGAAGAAGGAGGAGGAGGAGGAGGAGGAGGAGGAGGAGAAGAAGAAGAAGAAAGAAGAAAAAGGTGAAAAGAAGGCTGTCAAGGCCTCAGTGAATAAAGGTGCTTGTGCAAGCCTAGCCGCCTGTGTTCAAGCCCCGGGTCCTCTGCAAGCGCAGCCATTGAGGCATCTCTCCAGCCCGTGAATCGGCCCCTTCATCTATAAATGGGGACAAGATTCCCCACATACTGAGGCTGTGGCAGGATTAAGGAGGTCAGAATGCATGCACAGGAATGAATGGTTACACACAGAGCTCAGAGCCATGGGCTCTAACAAGGTTGGAGTAGGTGAAAGAAATAATGGAGAGGGAGAAAGGGAGGGAGGAGAAGGGGCACAGGAACAGATGGTGTCTCCTGTTCTAGAACAGTCTATCTCATAGTCATAGTCATACATAGTCATCAATTCAAGCTCTCTGATGCTGGAAGCCAGACTTCCATTCTGAGCCCTGACCCTGCCACACACTCGTGCTCAGTCCAGGGTCTACAACACAGCAGGGCTCCTAATGTCCACCAACAAACATGAAAAGAGCAGCCAGGCCCAGACAGCAGGAGTGTGAGGCCAGCCTGGGCTAGATAACCAGACTCTGTCAGCAGGAGTGTGAGGCCAGCCTGGGCTAGATAACCAGACCCCGTCTCAAACTCACCACCAAGATAAGGAAGGAAAGTAGAAGAACTGCTTGGGTGCGAGCAGCCCTGCTCTCCGGCAAGGAGTCTCCTCCATTCCATTCCAAATAGGTCAAGGGAGGCCTTGCCCACAGCCCAGGCCCAAGTGATGGAGACCGAGGTACCGGCTCTCTCTCTCTCTCTCTCTCTCTCTCTCTCTCTCTCTCTCACACACACACACACACACACACACACACACACACACACACACACGGCACCTGGGCTAGGTATACTGGAATATGTGTGTCTGGAATCCCAGTCTTCAGGAAGCTAAGGCAGAAGGTTCACAAGTTTGAGACATCCCTGGGCTACAGAGCAAGGCCTTGTCTCAAAATGTAAATAAACAAAGCCTGCACCTGGCCTGATCCCACCCAGCCTCAGTTGACTGCCCCAGAGACTCAGTGCCTCACTCCTACCCAGGTACATATCCACTATAATGTGATACAACTGAAAGGGGCCTTACCAGAGCTGGCCTAGACCAGCACTATGCCTGGAGCCCCCAGCACTTGAGCTCAATAAACCCCTTTCCTTTATAACACTCACCTGCCTTGGACATGCCGTTATGATAGTGTAAAGCGACTCACTGACGTACCCCTCTGCACTCTGACTCTTGGATCCTGTGAGAATCTCCTGGTCTGCTTGCTATGCACCGAGTTCTCTTTTGTCACATGTCAGTACATTTATAATTGTATGGTTAATTTTAATCTGCAAGATAGAAAAGTCCACGATGCTAAGCCTCCACCCCCCACCTTGTTCAGTTGACCCCAACACCTATCAGAGCCCCTAACAATTGGTGCCCAGTAAACATTTGTAGACTGACTGACAGACTGACCTCCACAGCCATTTGAGTGCCTGCTATGCAGTCAGTTCTGGAATGTCCAACAGCCCAGGAGACTCATTTGTCCCCATTTTACATAAAAGGAAGCTGTAGCTTTGAAAGAAGACTGAGGACCGAGACGCAAGTCAGGTTCTTTCCTTTCTGGTCTCAGGAGACCACCACCCTCTCTAAGCCCCTCCCGGGACAGCAGGGTTCCGCATAGGTCTGCTGATAGAGGGGCCTGCATACTTTGTGGCACATACCTCACAAGTAGCCCAGGCCCACCCCAAGCTTCCAGCTGGCTGTAACGGCCCAGGTGCTAGGAGACTCCTCCGGGTCCCTGGCCCACCCAAGGGCTCCCCCAGGCACCTGGAGCCTGTCTGCAGCTGATTACTCCTGGGACGACCATGGCGCCCTGGCGCCTCTAGTGGTGGCAGGAGAGTTGTGGGAGGGGAGGATGGAGGAAAGGGGAGAGGGGAGTAGTGGAACTGGACAAGCTATGGAAGAGAGACAGGCAGAGGCAGGGAGGCCTCGTCCTGTAACTCCAGAGTCCTTTCCCCTGCTCCAGGGCTTCCTGCTAGCTGTGTTCTGGGTCTGGGTCTCTGTCCTCCAGCTCCGCAGAGGCTCTGAGGGCCTCAGAGGACCACCCCTGCAAACCGAGAGCTCTTGAGACAACGAAAGATAACCCTCGCCTCTAAGCCAGGATAGTCCAATCTCCTAGGACTGCCACCAGCTCTGAGCAAAGGCTTCCACCCAAGAAGGAGCCTGGAGGTAACTCCATCCCCCTCTCCATTTCTTGCCCCACATCAAAGTGGCACAGCCAGCTGGGTCTCTACAGATGACCCCAGTGCTTTCCTCCCCCACCACCACCCCTGCAATCACAGAGACACACCTGCCCAGCTAGGTCCTGGGCACACCCAGCCACCCCCTCAGCCAAATCCTGGCAGTCACGGTTGCCATGGTGACAGCATCCTCACTCCACCCCCACCCCTCACACATAAATAAATTGCAACCTGGGGACCTAGAGCTGCTGGCAGAGGCCGACTATGCAGAGCCAGCTCATTCCCCACTCCTCTCACTTCGGGATAATTAGTGCAAATTAAATTTCACACCCCTTCTCCCGTGCATTTAGCACCCTGGGAATGGATGCTGCCACACCGCTCTCGGGGAACGTGTGCAAAGGCTCCTCTGGGTGTGTAGAAGCCAGAGAACATTTCTCAGCTGCCAGGAGGCACCCAGATCCCCCTGAGATGGGACAATCTGGAACTAACCAGCACTGACAGCTTTCCTCAACTGTAAAATAAAGGAGACCCTGTGGTTTCCAGGGCTCAAAAACCTCATTCACCTCTTCAAGCCTGCTGTGATGGGGCACACCTCTAATCTCAGCATTTAGGAGATGGAGGCAGGAGAATCAGGAGTTCAAGGCCAGCCTGGACTACACAGAGTGTTCCAAAGCCGGCCTGGGCTACAAGAGAACTTGTGTTTTAAAAAAAATGAAATTAAAATGTAAAAATAGTTCATCTCCATCCACATCTGTATCTGGGGGCTTCACAGCTGTGTGAGTTGTAGAGTTTCACAGGACCCTGTGTATGGAAGGTCTGAAGTTTGATTTAAGGCTCTCATGCATAGATTTTAATCAAGAAGCCCACCCCTGCTCCTTCTTAGATCCTAATATAACCAGAAGACCTCCTGTGTGCTTATTTGCACATGTTAAGTTTTGAAGGTTGAGGGTGCCGGAGCTGGGTCTGGACTCAACAGAAGAACACTTGCCTGGCATGTCCCAGCACCTCAGAAAAAGGATCTGACTAAGGAGACACACACAGTCCTTAGTATAAATAACACAGCAGCTATTGGGCGGAGAGGGACGGGTGCTGCTCCAGGTGTTTCAAACACCTCCATCCTCATAACACCTCAGCTGGGACTTTTACAGAGCTCCTCAAATACTAAGGGATCTGGTTAAGATGCAAGAACTGAGTTAACAATTTCAAGCTCTAGGGCCTTGTGTGACCTTGTATGACTCTACGTTTCTAACCAGCATCCGGGTAAGGCTGATGCCTGGAACTCACTGGAAAAGCCATGGGATGGAGAGGGAACGTTTGCTGCACCCATCCCCCACTACTGTCAAGATGGCTCCCAGGAGGAATGCTGATGCCTTCTCTGGAGTGTTGTCAGCCCAAGCTGCTGCCTTGAAAGATGCCTGGGAAATCACCATTTCTTCAGCTGAGGGACAAGAAGACAGAGCCAGGGACAGGCTGGCAAGGGCTGGCCTTCTCCCCTGAGGTGAGGCCCTGTGAGGTCACGCTCCAGACTCTCCACAGAGCCAGACTGAGGTTAGAGGCCAGCTGCCTGCTGACTCCATAGCCTCCTTCAACTTTGTCCTGCTTTCTCCCTCCCAGGACTCTCCCACGACCAAGCCCTCCTGTAAGAATACCTGTCTTGGGCTCTGCTGCTAAGCACTGTAGCCTGAGCTTGGAGATCCTCTTACTTCCCAACTTGTCCGTGCAGAACTGAACGGGAGGTTAATTAACCTGACAATGACACAGAGAACAACAGAACCAAGTCTCAAGACAATAATTCAGTTCCACTATCCCTGTCCACTTGTGTCCACAGTACAAATCCACATCGGTACTCACACAACGATCATGTGGATAGACTTGCACAGCTATCTACACAGCACATTTTCACATATTGACACTCATGTGTACATAAATAGCTGCTGATTCATGTACACACCTACTGTTATCAGAAGTTTTGGTGTGTCCCTTCGTGGCTGACAGATGGTGTGTGGGAAATCAGGGTCACCTCTTAGGGTTCTTAGTCTCATCAATAAAAGAATTTAAGGGGGCTGGAGAGATGGCCTAACGGTTAAGAGCACCAACTGCTCTTGCAGAGGTCCTGGGTTCGATCCCCAGCGCCCACATGGTGGCTGAGAACTGTATTTAACTCCAGTTCCAGGGGAATCTGACACCTTCTTCTGACCTCCACAGCTTTGCACAAACTTACATTCAGACAGTGCATTCATACACATAAAAAAATAAAATAAAATAAAAAATAAATACATGCATGGACATTCTGCCTCATTAGAAATCACTCTTTAAAAAAAAAGAATTTGGGCTGGAGAGATGGCCTAGCGGTTAAGAGCGCCGACCGCTCTTGCAGAGGACCCAGGTTCGATCCCCAGCACCCACATGGTGGCCGAGAACCATCTGAAACTCCAATTCCGGGAGAACTCCAGTTCCAGGGGAATCCAAGACCCTCTTCTGACCTCCGCGGCATTGCACGACACGGGTGCACAGACTTTCATGCAGACAGTACATTCATACACATACAGAAATAAATAAAATTAATAAAAAAAAATTAAAAAAAAAAAGAATTTAAGAACAGACTCAGATGGAAGTTTGAGGACAATTTTATTAGGATTTAAAAGAAAAACACCCAGCCGGACGTGGTGGCGCACTCCTTTAATCCTAGCACTTGGGAGGCAGAGGCAGGCGGATCTTTGTGGAGTTCAAGGCCAGCCTGTCTACACGGAGTGTTCCAGGACAGCCGGGGGCTACAAGGGAGACCTTGCCTTGAAAAAAAAAAAAAAAAAAAAAAAAAAAAAAGAAAGAAAGAAAGAAAGAAAGAAAGAAAGAAAGAAAGAAAAACACCCTAGGGCAAACAAGCTGTGGATCCCAGCCGCTATCCAGAGAAGAAGGGAGGAGAGAAGGGGTAGGAAAGGCCTGCTGCTTTAGTTAAGCCAGCATGGAGGTCACCCACATGGTGGACAAGCATCCACATGGGAGGGGAGCTTTGGGAGGGAGAGTGAAGCCCAAAGCACATTCGGGATGAAGACAGAGCTGGGCATGGTCCCAAGCACACATGTTTAATCCCAGCACTCAGGAGGCAGAGGTGGAGGGATCTCTGTGAGTTCAAGGCCAGCCTGGTCTATATAGTGAGTTCTAAAACATCTGGGGCTACAGGGAGACCCTGTCTCAAAAAGGGCATAAATAAATAAATAAATAAATAAATAAATAAATAAATAAATAGCATAGTGCCTAGTGTGGGATCCCTCCACTGACCAGGAAGCTTCCCCCCTGCTAGTTAGTTTTCTTCTTACTGGAAGGCGCTGTGCAGATTGACGGGGGTGTTGGGAGGAGTCAGCAACAGTTTTATAGCTATGAACCCTGCAACTGCAATAACAACCAACAGGGCAAGAGATGCCCATGGTGTCATAGTGGCCTGAATGTTATGGAGGTAATTTCCAGTTAGATTTAAGGCCCACTCCATAGGAGGAAACACGTGCCTAGTACTGCAAATCTATCCAAGAACTCCTTGCCTGACAGCTCGCAGGCCCCAGGGTGGAGCCCATTACTGTTATTTTGCTAAATAAACATAGAATCATCCAACCCTTATCTCCACCTATGGATTAGTGCAGTTCTCAGACGTCATCAGAGAAGTTCCTTTGTGCAGTGGGTGATGGTCGATGCAGAAACCCATAACTGCTCAGAGAATGTCAGTGGACTGCTCAGTCACGAACGGAACATCTATCTCACACACACACACACACACACACACACACACACACACACACACAAAAGCACAGAGCTCAGGGACCCCTGAGTAAGAGAGGGTGGGAAAATTGTAAGAACCAGGGGTTGGGGAGGACCACAGTGCAACAGCACCTCTGGACATGACAGGACCCCCGTCCTCATGGACTCACAGATGTGGCTCCTGCACAAGATCTGCACAAGATCAAACCAGTCAGCATTCCAGCAGGAAGAAGGAGCTCCCACCCTGACTAAGGAGCCATGGCTAGTCGATGGCTTCTAGGGGAGGCAGGGTCAGTTTTCTCTAAGGACATGGCTACTGGTTGGTCCACAGGGCTCTGGTACAATGGGTTAACCACCACAACACAGCATACGAACAGTAAAAATTGGAGTAGATGGAATAATTTACAATATTTTATTTATTATCTTTCTGTGTATGAATGTATTACCTGCATTTATATAAGTGCACCAGTGTCATGCAATGCCCATTGGTGTCAGAAGAGGGCATTGGATTCCCCTGGAACTGGAGTTACAGAGAGTTGTTAGCCACCATATGGGTGCTGGGAATCAAACCCCAATCTTCTGCAAGAGCAGCCAGTGCTTTTAACCATCCCCGTAGAGTGGCTAACAACCATCTTCAACTCCACTTCCAGGGGAATTTGACACCCTCTTCTGCCCTCTGTGGGCATTGCACAACGTGGGTGCACTTACATGTATGCAGGCAACACACTCAAACATAGAAAATAGAAATAATAAATAAAACATTTTTAAAGGTGACATAAAGTGTGGGGTTAAAGAGGTGGGGTGAATCTGGGAGGAGTTGGGAGGAGTTGGGGTGCATATTATCAATATATATTGTTTGTAACTCTCAAATAATTTTTTAATTTTTAAAAGAAGAAAGAAAAAAGTTATGCTTTTCTGAATAATTCAGAAGTGGGGTAGACTTATGAAGCAGCACAGCTGAGCTGTGTGAGAGATTGAGCTGGGGGCAGGAATTCTGGGAAGGAAAAGAGCAATATCTCATTAAAGGACTAATTATTCCCCCTATGTGTTTAGCATAGCTTAAGGTGAACCATCCTTCCTTCCTGAGGAGTGTTCTCACTTTCCTGATGGGTGGTTCCACCTTCCTGAAGGATGGTCCCTTAGCCAGGTCATTTGACCTATCCAACTGAAAGGTTGGGTCTCCACCCAGCCCAGAGATTTCATTCTTTTGACCTGGACTGTATCACTATGTATACATATGCACATCCCCCTGATGACCCTATGCCCCAAATACAGGGATGTACATTCAACCACTGAGTTTCATTGAACAAAAGACCCACCACAGCCGCACATGGACATCCTGCCTGCAGGTCTCAGCTTCAATGTCATCTCCACCCAGAGCACCCCTGATGAGCTGTGCAGGTTCCCCCAGTCTCCCAGGCTGCCCCCCCATCCCTGCCCCTATTCATAGACCTGTCTCCCCTCACACAGGGGACCCGGTCTGACTTATCCTTGGAAACAAGGGCCTGGAGGGCCTGGGCCCCAGTGAGTGTCAAGATGAATATGATCCAGTTCTGCCTGGATTAGTCTTCTCCAAACCTCAGTTTCCTTAACTCCTCTCCTCCCAGAGAGGGGTGTGGAAAGGTCTCCATTCCATGGTGGAGCAGGCCATGGAGAAAGTACAGCCCGGGGACACACGGCAGAGTGCAATTCCGAGTGAGATTCCAATTTATTCAATGCAACATATCGTTTACATAGGCAGTGTGACTGACGTCACCTCCCAGCAGCCAATGGCAGACCTTTGTATCATCACATTATCCCAACTCTTGGGTATAAACAGAGAGGTCCTGTGACCCTCACTCGTGACTCTGGAGCATGCTGGCTGAAATGTTAGGTCACACACACTCAGGCTCAGATCAGACATGCACACAGAGGTGCTAGGAGGGTCTGTAGGAGGTGCATCTGCTCCCGTCTTAAGGCACTAGGAAAGATTCTTTAAAAGAAAGGAAAGAACTAGAGATGAGCCTCAGTTGTTAGCGTGCTTGCTTAGCATGGCACAAAGCAGGTGTAGTAGTGTGGACCTGTAATCCCAGCCCTCAGGGGAAGGATGCAGGAGGATCAGAAGTTCAATATCTTCCTCATAAAAAGTTTGAGGTAGCCTGGGTTACATGAGACCTTGTCTAAAAACAGGGGGAGTGGTTTGAGGATGGCCAGGTATGGTGGCACATGCCATTAGCCCCACCACTTAGGAGGCAAAGACAAGCAGATCTCTGTGAGATCAAGGCTAGTTTGGTCTACATAGTGAGTTCTGGGCCAGCTGGGACTACAGGGGAACCCTGTCTCAAAAAGACAAAAAAAAAAAAAAAATAGGGGAAGGATACATTCAACTGAAACCCAAGAGATGCTGACAATGAGCCAGTTGAAGAGACAGAGAGTTCCAGGCAGATGGAACAGCATATGCAAAGGCTCAGAGGTTAGGGACTGTGTTGTTTAAGAACTCAAAGGAGAAGCCGTGTGTGCAGTGCATTAAAGACACAGGGCAGGAGAGATGCTGAGTGGCCGGCCACAGCCTGGATTTCCTCTTGAGAACAATGGAGAGCCATTGATTTTTCGGAATTGGGGAGAATTGGGGAGGGAGCCAAGCCTTCGTGCATGCTAAGTCCACAGTATCACCACGCTATGTCCCCAGCACCCCAACTTGACACTTTCAGCAAGGGCAGTTGACGTCAGACTTTAAAAGAGCACAGACGTCCCCATAGAGATGAGTAGAGGCCGCAGCTGCAGGGCCTCCATGGAAGGAAGCATTGCGGCTGTTTAGCGGCCTGATATGACAGAGGAACGTAGAGATTAGAGCACCGCCCCGAATCGGAAAGCAGAGGCGACTACAGGACGGTTTGAAGGTGGATGGAGAGGCAATGGCGTAGAAAGTCACTGAACAGGAAGAATTGGCTGAGCACCCAGACTTCGGGGAGACCCTCACTTTGGCAGATCTGAGCTGTCCAACCCTGACGCCTGCTTCTGCCTCCCCATGGCCGCTGAGCCCCTAAGTGCTCAGAGCCAACTCAGATGCAGGCCTGTCCCTGCAACCTGCTTCCCTTCAAGGTCACAGATCTCCAGTCTTTTCTGCCTTATCTCCAGCAGGGCTCCTCCAGGCAGGGGCCGAGCCAGGGCATCCATTCAAAGATGCTAATGGGAATGGGTAGCACTAAGCCCCTGATGGTCCAACTGGTCACCAGGCACCGGCTGCAGCGGACAGAGCCCTGCCTGCAAATTCTTACCCTTCCTCTGCCACTCAGCACCGGGTGTCCTTCAACAAGCCTTATTTCACCTCTGGGCACCAGGGCTCCATCTGCCAAAGGAGAAGATGGGACACAGTGATGTTAACCAATCAGAGCATCAAATCCCCATAGGCTGCAGGGATTGGCTCCAGAATGGGGACGTGGACCAATCTGAGCCAATGAGAGTCCATCGTGGAGCCTGGTTTAAAACACCCGGGAAGAAAGCCTGCTGGAGACCAAAGCCAATGCATGTCCCTGAGGGCATGGTTCAGGCACCTGGGCCCAGCCATGCCTGAAATCGGTTACATGGACTAATAAATTCTTTTTGTCTGAGCCAGTTGGAAGTCACTTTGGGTGTTTGAATCCAATGGAGTCTTGACCTATTTAAGTCTTCACATCCGTAGTACTCGACGTTTTCTCCTGGGTTGGGAGACTCTTCTCTGACCACAACCCCTCACACGCCTGCACACCCCACCATCCTATGTCTGAAGCTACCTGCACTGTCTCTTCCTTCAAGAGGCTCTCCCTGACTCCTCTGTCATTCCTCCCAATTAATAAAACATAGTCTGCAGTGAAGTAAACTGGAGAAACTGCATCTGAAATCTCCTTCCTGGTCACCATGCTGCAGGAAGCCTGTTAAGCTTCTGAGGAAGTTCTAGCATAAGGAAAGCAGTCCACTTGGCTCAACCCAGTGTTTTGTAAAACGAACCCTTTCTTGTCCGATAGAACACCTGCTGACACCTGCAGGACAAGGTTTCAGGGTCTCCCTTGGGCCAGAATGACTTTAACCCAAATCCCCACAGATTCACTCAGTGAATCCTCTGGTAGCTCACTCAATGATCCTTCTGTGTCCCTGCTCACTGCCCTGTGTGGGCTGTGGACAGCACTCACTGGACATGTGGTGTGTGCTTATAATCCCAGGACTGGAGAGTGGAAATGGGAAGATCCCTGGGGCTCCGCCATCACCAGCCTGGCATAAGCTACCAGCCCTGGGTCCCAGTGAGAGACTCTGCCTCGAAAAAGGAAGGTGGACAGTTCCTGGGGAACTATATTCAGAGCTAACCTGTGGCTTTGATATATGCATGTGAGTGCACACACACACACACACACACACACACACACACACAAATTTTAAATGGCTGGGCATGGTAGCACACGTCTTTAATCCCAGCACTTGGGAGGCAGAGGCAGGCAGATCTATGTGAGTACAAGGCCAGCCTGGTCTACATAGTGAATTCTAGGCCAGCTGGGGCTACAGGGAGACCCTGTCTCAAAAACACCAAATATTCTGGGCGTGGTGGCACCTGCCTTTAATCCCAGCACTTGGGAGGCAGAGGCAGACCGGTCTGTGCGAGTTCAAAGCCAGCCTGCTCTACAAAGCAAGTTCTAGGCCAGCTGGGGCTATCTCAAAAATACAAAAAAAAAAAAGACCAAATACTATATATATCACCCAGGACAGGAGCCTTGGAGCCTGCTGGGAAGGCATTATCTAGATGAGGTTAAATGTGGTGGGCACCCTTCCCTGGCTTGGGGTCCTGAAGTAACTAAAAAAAGTACCATAAACTGGGCGTGGTGGCGCACGCCTTTAATCCTAGCACTTGGGAGGCAGAGGCAGGTGGATCTTTGTGAGTTCAAGGCCAGCCTGGTCTACAGAGTAAGTTTCAGGACAGCTGGGGCTATAGGGAGACCCTGTCTCGAAAAGACCAAAAAAAAAAAAAAAAAAGTACCATAAAGCAAGCTAAGTACCAGCATTCATCTCTCTTTGTGTCCTGACTGTGGCACAAAGTGGACAGCTACCACCCCTTCCACCATGATGGACTGTACCCTCAAGCTATCAGTCAGAATAAACCTTTCTTCTTTAAGTTGCTTTGGTCAGTCTGGATGACATAGCAAGTTCCAGGCCAGCAAGGACTACATAGTGAGACCCTCTAGCTCCTATTTAGGTCATCCAAAATAGGACAAAGGATGCTGTCGTCCTAAGGCCTAGCCAAGCAGAGCACCAAGTCTTCAGGCCACAGTGGTTGGCTCTGGTTTAGCACATGACCCAAGCTAAGCCAATGAGAGTCCTCTCAGGGTCCTCAAGGAATCAGTCGCTCCCTGATATCAAGAGCCAAACAGGTCTGAAGGCATCTGCAGCAGGAAACCTCCAAGGCTTCCAACACATGCCTCAATGTGTGAATGACCCAAAGAAGGATTGATTATAAACATTAGGAGTGGGCCACCAAGATGGCTCAGCAGGTAAAGGTACTTGCAGCCAAGCTTGACATCCTGAGTTCTATCCCTGGGACCCACAAGCTGGAAGGAAAGAACCTGTGCCCAAAAGTTGTCTGTTAACTTCCACGTGTGTATTGTGGCATGTGTGTACACACACATGAAATAAATAAATCTCAAAAATTTTTTAATAGAATGAACACTGAAGGCAACAAAAACTCAGTAACAGGAAAATGTTGGGATGAGAATATAAGGCCTTCTATGAAAAGGTGATAAAGAGGGATAAAGTGGTAAAGAGACAGCTCAGTGGTTAGAGCACTGGCTACTCTTGCATAGGACCTGAGTTTGGTTCCTAGCACCCACATGGCAGCTAACAACCATCCGTAACTCCAGTTCCAGAGCTCTTGATATCCTCATCTGGCCTCCTTGGGTAGTGCATGACATAGTACACTTACATACATGCAGGCAATCACAGAGGTAGTAAAGCTCCTGTCTGGAGTCAAACACAGAATAAACATTTAGTAAAGATACACATTTCACCACAACACAGTGAAAGTGAGCAGGGAAAACCATCCTGAGAATGTCATTATCCTCTGTGGGGTTTCTTTGAGAAATAAAGGGGAGCCCAACCTTCCATTCTGTTTCCCATCTCCTTCCTGCCAAACCCTCTGCACATTCCACCCCCCAAGTGCCCCCAGGATACACGTCAGTTCTCCTGACCATGGGAGATAGGTCAAAGCCTACCTCTGGTGTCTGAGTGTCCATTTATGATGCTCAAGCCCTGTGGCTGGTGACCAGTGTGGCTCAGCTCACAACTGTGGCCTTTAGTGGCAGCTTCTCAGCTAGCTTTTATTTTATCTTTTTTATGTGTATGAATATATTGCCTGTATGTGTGTATATGCACCTGTGTCATGCACTGCCTGAGGTGGTCAGAAGAAGGCATCGGATCACTCCCTAGAACTGGAGTTATGGTTGTTAGCCTCCATGTGGGTACTGGGACTCAAACATGAGTCCTTTACAAAGAGCAGTCAATGTTCTTAACCACTGAGCTACCTCTCTAGCCCCTCAGACAGCTTTTGACAGTCCTGCCTCCTGGTCTTCTTATCCTCATATAACTCTCTCTCCTCTAGTGTACCAGGCCTAGTGAGTTGCTGGGGGGGGGGGTTGTCATCCACATGCATGTGGAGGCCAGAGGTCAGCCTTAAGTATTGATCCTCAAGAACTAATCCCCTTGTTTTTCCGAGGCAGTGTGGCTGGCCGGCAGGGACCTGAAGCTCACTGATTAGGCAGAAGCTGGCTGGCCATGGAGCCCCAGGGATCGCCTGTCTCTGCCTTCCCAAAGTGACAAGCATGCTCCACCACACCCAGATTTTCTGTATGAGCGCTGGGAACTGAACTCAGGTCCTCATGCATGTTTACAGACCATGCTTTCTCTCTAGCCTGTGACTTGCTTTAAAGGAATAAAATTCAACAGAAGAATTGAGGTCCCTGGAGAATTGAGTTTCCAAAGGACTCTGCTTCCCACTGCCTGTGAGCCCTCTCTGATTCTCCTCCAGAGTGCTCAGATGGAAGCAGCTTCTGTGAGAGTGACCCCTCTGAGAGACCCAAGAACAAGGGACCCAACAGCCCCTGAGGAGCTTCTACCCCAGAAACCACCCTGGATTCCCACCCACAGGAACCATGAGACACAAATTCCATCTTGAAAATTAGATTGGGGGTGGGGGGCTGGAGAAATGGCTCAGCGGTTAAGAGTGCCAACTGTTCTTGCAGAGGACCTGGGTTTGATTCCCAGCACCCATATGGCAGATAGAACCGTCTTTAAGCCAGGCGTGGTGGCCCACGCCTTTAATCCCAGCACTCCAGAGGCAGAGGCAGGCAGATCTCTGGGAGTTCAAGGCCAGCCTGGTCTACAAAGTGAGTTCCAGACCAGCTGGGGCTATAGGGAGGCCCTATGTCAAAAAAAAAAAAAGATTAGATTTGAGAATGGCTTGTCACACTATAAGTAGATAACTAATATGTACAGCAAAAGTGTATTTTTGACCCAGTAGTGATTGTTTCAGGTATGGATGGGTTGGAGTACAGAGCCAGCAAGAACTCACCTGCCTCTGTTTGGATTTCTGTGGACAGTAGAGATTGACACAGCTAGCTTATTTGAGACATGATTACTGGAAATAAGAATAAGAGAGAAAATGAGGACTTTTATAAAACATGGAAAATGGGGCCTGGGTGACAGCTTGATGGGTAGTGTTGTGCACAAAGACCTGAGTTCAAATTCCCTAACACCCACATAAAAAGTCTGGCATATTGGCGAGTGCCTAGGATGGAGACAGGTGGATCCTGGGTGCTCATTATCAACCAGTCTAGGCAAACCCTGTTGCAAAAGATAAGGTAGAGAAAGGTGCGGTCATTCACAGCTTTAATCCCAGCACTTGGTGTTAGAGTAGCAAAAAAGCCCCATAAGAATAACTGGTCAGGGCTGGAGAGATGGCCTAGCAGTTAAGAGCTCCGACTGCTCTTGCAGAAGACCCGGGTTCAATCCCCAGCACCCACATGGCAGCTGAGAACCGTCTTTAACTCCAGTTCCAGGGGAATCCGACACTCTCTTTTGACCTCCACGGCATGGCATGACACAAGTGCACAAACCTACATGCACACTGTACATTCATACACATACAAAAATAAATAAAATTTTTAAAAAAAGATTAACTGGTCAAAAAAATGAAGCTGGGCGTGGTGTCGCACACCTTTAATCCTAGCACTCGGGAGGCAGAAGCAGGCGGATCTTTTGAGTTCAAGGCCAGCCTGGTCTACAGAGTGAGTTCCAGAACAGCTGGGGCTACAGGAAGACCCTGTCTCAAAAAGACAAAAAAAGGAAACCTCAGGGCTGGAGATACGGCTCGGCCGTGAAGAGCGCTGGCTGCTCTTGCAGAGGACCCAGGTTTGATTCCCAGAACCCACATGGCAGCTAATAACTGTCCATAACTCCAGTTCCAGGGGATCCAACGCCCTCTTCTGACCTCCTTGGGAATTGCAGTGACATCAGTGTGCTTACATGCATGCAGGCAATACATTCATACCCCCTAAAATAAAAATAAGAAATAAGAAAAATTTAAGAAATAAAATCTCATGCTCGCTTCGGCAGCACATATACTAAAATTAGAACGATACAGAGATATAACATGGCCCCTGCGCAAAGATGACAAAAAAAAAAGAGAAAGAAAATCTCTAGTCTGTTGGAAGACCCACCTTTTCAGTTTCACTAGTCAATCACCTGGTCATAGGACCATGCCCAGAAAGGCAGGTTCACCTTACATCATGCTAAATAGATGGGCAGAATACCTAGTGCATCAGAGATAGAGAACTTTTCCTGCCTGGAATCCGCCTCCCAGCCCAGTGCTTCTGAACTCGGCCCCAGACATGCAGCTCTCTATACGTCTCTCTCCTTTCCTTCTTCATATTCCTTTTCTAAGCATGCTTTCTTTTTTAATTATTTTTTTGCTTTTAATTTTTTTATTGAAGTTTTGTGCATTTCATACATTTCTTAGTCAAATTTAGATCAATTCTCCCTTCCCTGCCCCCCACCCCGCCAGAGCTCATGAACTCTTTTTCTCAGTCTTTTTTAAGTTTTTTGATGCAGAAGTTTACTGTTTCAGTCTTTGAACTGGTCTTTTTGTTTTTGTTGTTCCCTCCGATTTGTATTGCTCCAAAATATGTATATATACATGCCACACATATACCAAAATTATGGCGTCTGAAAATAAACTATAGGTTAGTTCCAAAACATGTTTAGGGATTCACATTTTAACAGTAGAGCTGTATGCAGGTAACAAGAAATATTACCTAACATTCCTATGTTACATAGCAAGTTGATATATATTTAATGTACCTTTTTTGCGTTTTATCTTTTTTCTAAGATCTCAAGTTTTACATCTGAAGTACAATTTCTCAGGCCTTACTGATTATTTATTTCTGGTTATACTTTCCTTTTGGATGCTTAAGGCCACACAGTTAGCCCAGATTAACCAAGATTTTTGTTTTCTCAAGGTCAGTTGAGGATCTGGTCCTCAGGGGTCACTTGGGTTGTGTTTTGTTGTTGTTGTTGTTGTTGTTGTTGTTGTTGTTTTGGCGGGGGGAGCCCCTGGCTCCTTTCAGCTTTTCATTTACCAATTTCCATCTACTCGAGGACAAAATCAGGTCTTGGTAGACCAGGCTTCCCTTTTTGAAGCATGAGCAGGCTTTCTTCTTTATTGACTGGACTCTGGCTGAAGTCCCATTAGTGGATCTCCAAGACCTCCCTGCACAAGAAGACCGGTGAGTCACATTTGCAGGACATTTCAAGAGATGCCCCATGCATAGTCCCCTGAGACTTAGTTGACCTCTGAGGGCAGGGAACAAAGTTATCCCTTAGGTCCCTGGGCCAAATTAGTATGGGCATTAAGAATGGTCATTAAGCACCCAGAAAGGTTAAGTTACATCTGCCTGATACATCACACCTATTTTGAATCTTCTGAAATTATTATCTAAAATTGTATCTTCTGAAAGCAAACTGTATGTTTATTTCCATATCATATTTCTTGATTCACATTTTCCCATTTTAATTTTGTTACTTTAAAATATATATACATGCCCACCATCATATATCAAAAATCAAAGTCTGAAAATAAATGGTAGGTTAGTTCTAGAACCCGTGTAGGTAGTCACACTATAAGAGCATAGTCGTTTTCGGATCACGAGAAATATAACATTAGTGTTGCTCAGTTTGCCTTACAACTAGGTAGTTGGCTAAGCATGCTTTCTTTAATGCTTTGCACTGCCCTGGTTTCTTTCTCCCCACCTGGTAGCAGCTAGTGCACCACATGTCTGACCTCCGTGCAGGCACTGAATCTGCATGGCCTCGAAGCTTTGTTCCTCCCCCTCCACTCTCTTCAAGGCAGGTGCCCAGATTCACAACTTATCTGCCCTGAGGATTTTTCTTTAAATTCTAATAAAATTGTCCTAAAGCTTCCTTTTGAGTCCATTCTTAAATTCCTTTTAAAATATTTTATTCATTTGTTTTATTTGATGTGCCTGTACCTGTGTTGTGCAATGCCTGTGGAGGTCAGAAGAGGGCAATGAATTACTCTGGAACTGGAGTTATGGGTGGTGATTAGCTGCCATATGGGTGGTGGGAATCAAACCCGGGTCCTCTATAAGAGCAGTCAGTGCCCTTTATGAATGTGTCTAAGAACCCTCTAGGGGACACTGTTTCTCCCCTTTATCATTAGGAGACAGAAGCAGACATGTCTGTGAGATCAAGTCCAGCCTGGTCTACATAGTGAGTTCTGGGCCAGCTGGGGCTACAGGGAGACCCTGTCTCAAATGAAAGGTAGAAAAATGATTGAAAAAAGTATCCCAACATTACCCTCTGCCCTCCACACATCCACGGGTTGAGTGCTTCTGGACACTTGTGCACATACAGATCACACACACACACACACACACACACACACACACACACTCACACACAGGCACACATAGGAGGAAAAGGCAATAAAAGGTTTTGCTTTCAAATTTTCTGCAACAGCAGAAATCAAGCTCCTCTAAAATCCCCTGGGAGCATGCTAAGCCCTGAAGAAAGGGCAGTCCCTGGGTCGCAGCTGAGAATGGCTAATACTCAGAGAACAGACTCTTCACCCAGAAACCCTCGATAGAGCCTGCTGGTGCATGAGACGCAGTCACTGCAGCTGAGCCTGGGCCCAAGCATGGAAAGATGATACAGGATGTCAGAAACCACCACACACCGTCTCCTGCATCCCAAAGCTTCTTCCCCAAGTGACATATGGCATGGCGGCCCTGCCCCCACCCCACTTTCTTCCCACCACTCGCCATCCTCTGGTGGAAGTGCTTCTAGTTCCCAGTGGTTGCACCAAGTCCCAAGTCCTGGGATTGGAGCTGATTGGATGGCAAGAATCACATGCTTGGGCCGGGCTAGGTGGCGCATGCCTTTAATCCTAGCACTTGGAAGGCAGAGACAGGCGGATCTCTGAGTTCAAGGCCAGCCTGGTCTCCAGAGTGAGTTCCAGGCCACCAGCTGGGGTTATAGGGAGACCCTGTCTCAAAAAGACCAAAAAAAAAAAACAAAAAAAAAAAAGAATCACATGCTTATCTATAAACAAGCCAGGAACCAGCATTCCTCCATGGTCTGTTTCCATTCCTGCCTCCAGATTCCTGCCTTGAGTTCTTGCTCTGAATTTCCTAAAAAATGGACTGTCATCTGAAAGTGTAAGATGCAATAAATCCTTTCCTCCTCAAGCTGTTTTTGAGTGAAGTGTTTTATCACACCAATAGAAAACAAGGACGGAAATTGGAAACAGAGTGGGATACTGCTGTGACCACCTGACTATGCTGTATTTAGGAAGATTATAGAAGTATTTGGAACTTGGGGCTGGAAAAGCCATTGAGTGCTCAGAGCTTAGTGAGCTGCTCTGTGGGAGGTTGGAAGATAATGTTGAGAGAAATGCAGATGAAGGGAGCCAAGCTTGTGCCGTTTAAGAGGGAAGCAAAGACTACCAGGACTGCTCATGTGATATTTTGAATTAGGAATCCGTGGTTTCTGGCCAGCTGGAGCTGAAGACTCAGTGGTGACTAAGAAGCAGCAGCCCCACTAAAGTGAAACTTTTGCTTTCCTGAGACCATTGATGCTGGTTAGCTGCAGCTGGAGAATCAGCTTTGATTAAGAAAAGACCAGCATCATTGAAATGGAAATCTGGGAAGTATTTCCTCAAGGTCAGTACACAGAAGCTGTGATTCATGGTAGCCAAGGCTGCATCTCATGCTAGAAGCAGAATGTGGTGATGTGTAAGAGTCTCCCAGGTAGCACTGGTTTGGGCAACATGGAAGCTACAGAATCGAAGGGGTCGTGAAGAGAAGTGGAGGATTGGCACCAACAGAGACCCCGATGAACTTGCTTCAGTTGCAGTGGAGCTGCAACCGCAGTCAGGACGCAGGGAGCGAGCGGTGGGAGCTGCTGCTTCCTGCTTTTTATTCGCTCCTAGACTCAACCCAGGGAAGGGTGCTGACTACCTTGATGGCAGGTCTGCCCACCTCAGTTAACCTAATCAAGATAATTTCTTCCAGGCAGACTCCAAGGGTCCTTTGCTAGGTGATTCTAGGCCCTTTCAAAATGATAATGTAAACAATCCCAGTATATCATTTTTTAATTTATTTTTATTTTTTATTCATGTGTGCATGTATGTGTGTGTTCATGGGCTCAGCTTGCTTTCTCCTTTTTTTAAAATTGTATTTATGTTTGTATGTGTATGAATGTACTGTCTGCATGTAGGTCTGTGCACCTATGTCGTGCAATGCCGCAGAGGTCAGAGAGGGTCTCGGATTCCCCTGGAACTGGAGTTCTCCTGGAATTGGAGTTTCAGACGGTTTTCAGCCACCGTGTGGGTGCTGGGGATCGAACCCGGGTCCTCTGCAAGAGCAGTCGGCGCTCTTAACCGCTAGGCTATCTCTCCAGCCCTGCTTTCTCCTTTATTCACTATGGTTGTTATGTGCATATGATGTGTGAGTGTGAGCACACGCATGGAGGTCACATGACAATGTTCTGGATGCAGTTCTCTCCTTCCACCTTTCCATGAATCCTGGGGGTTGAACACAGATTCTCAGAAACAGAAAATGCTTTACCTGACAAGCCACTCCCCCAACCCACTTTTCTCCTTTTATCTGTGGTCCAGAACCCCATCCCGTGGGACAGTGCCACCCACGGTTAGGGTGGGTCTTTCCATCTCAACCCGATCTAGAAAATCCCTCATCAACATGCCCAGACTTGTCTCTTTTGTGATATTAGTATTTGTCAAGTTTATGATGGATATTAACCATCACACCACATAAAAGACATTGCTTTCATGGAAAGGGAAATAAGTCTAAATTGGATTGAGAAATTATGTATGATGATGTATGAAAAAATTTAATAACAATTAAAAAATATTTTTTAAAAAAAGACATTGCTTACTGAAGTCATCCAAGTGAAGAGACATTAAATAATTTTCCCAAAATGTCACAGAGGGCCTGAAAGTCAGGAATAACATGGCTTTGACCATAAGCTGTACTGATCACACCACTGAAAATCTCTAACTGACGTCAAGATCTGGGATAGTCAGAAGACTAGGTTTGCTTTGTAGAGGAGGCAGGATTCAGAAGAAGCTGTTGTAACAGACAGACCCCTAAGTACACTGGCTTAAATGAAAAAATAGTTTAGCCTCTCACGGGACAGTCCAGGGGAGCACGGCCCAGGGCTGGTAGGGCACCTCTCTACCAGCCTCCATGTGTGGCCTCCAGCCTGGGGTGCAAAGGGGTCTGAGCAGTGACAGGAAGTGGGGAAGGTGGAAAGCAAGAAACACACTATCCTTTTAAGAGCAGAACTCACACTCCCTCGCACCACATTGGCCAGATCCAAGCCACATGGTCAGAATAACAGTGAAGGAAAGGTAGTCTTGAGATGGAAGGCCTGGGAAGCTGGAGGGCTGGGGGGACCTCCAGGTATCCTGGTGGCAGAGTCTTTCCAGAGGACAGACAGGTGACATACCCCAGAGCCCCATACTATGGATACAGTACCCAAATTTTACCCCCTGCATTTTTTTGACAGGCTCTCCCTAGTCCCAGGCACCTGGATGGAAGTCACTTTGTGAAAGAGAACCACCTGCCTCTACCTCCTGAGGGCTGGGATTAAAAGCACATGCCGCCATACCCAGCGTTACCCCAGCATGTCTGACCTAAGATTTCCTAACAGATGTTTTCCTTTTTTTAAATTAATTTATTTTTTTATATGTGTACTGTCTGCAGATAAGTTGGTGCCCCCGTGTCGTGCAATGCTGCAGAGGTCAGAAGAGGGTGTCGGATTCCCCTGGAACTGGAGTTAAAGACGGTTCTTAGCTGCCATGTGGGTTCAGGGAATTGAACCCGGGTCCTCTGCAAGAGCAGTCGGTGCTCTTAACTGCAGAGCCATCTCTCCAGCCCCACAGATGTTTTTATTTTAGAATACTTTTATCTTCCGGGTGTGGTGGCATACACCTTTAATCCCAGCACTTGGGCGGCAGAAGCAGGTAGATCTCTGTGAGTTCAAGGCCAGCCTGGTCTACAAATCAAGCTCCAGGCCAGCTGAGACTAAAGGGAGACCTTGTCTCAAGAAAAATACCAAAATAAATAAATAAATAAATAAATAATAGACTTTATTTGTTTTTGTCTTATATGTATGAATGTATTGCCTGCATGTCCTGCAATGCTCATAGAGGTCAAATTCCTGGTGTTACTGGCAGTTGTTAGCCACCATTCAGGTACTGGTAACTGAACCCAGGTCTTCTACAAGAGCAGTCAGTGCTCTTAAGCCCTAAGCCATCTCTCCAGCCCCTAACAGATGTGTTTCTTCACACAGCAAAACTTCTAGTTGAGGATACTGTGTCAAATCTAGCTTTTGATTTTTCAGTTTCCAAGTTTATTTACTTAGGAAATGTTTGTTGGCTCAGAAAGGATGTTGAGTGACTATTAATAGGGCTAGGAAACTTTGGCCAACAAAATAACTACCTCTGGTTGAATGGGTTGAGGGTGCACACTGAGCAGAGCCCGGGCTCCTTGTCAGCAGGCCTGGCCTGAACTCCCCTTCTCTCACCAAGCTGCAGGTGTCCCAGTTCCTAAACCCCCCACCACGACGCGGTGACTCAGAAACAGAGCAGATTTCTCTCGTTGCAGAAAAGGTATATTGCTGACAGAAATAAATTTGCAGATGCTTGAATTTCACAGAAAGGACTTTATTGGTGGAGAGGGTCTGATGTCCTGCCTCCTCCTCCCCCCACTTATAAGTCTTGCTCTGCTCTCAGGTTGGGAGCCGAGGGCTGAGGAGATGGCGACAAACGTGAGACCTGAGCAGGATCCCCAGAACTCACATAAAAAGCCCAGCTTTGGGGCTGGAGAGATGGCTTAGCAGGTGAGAGGGTTGAGAGCGTCTACTGCTCTTGCAGAGGCCCTGGGTTTGATCCCCACCATCCACATGGCAGCTGAGAACCATCTTTAACTCCAGTTCCAGGGGAATCCGACACCCTCTTCTGACCTCCGCAGCATTGTACAACACGGGTGCACCAACCTACGTGCAGACAGTACATTCATACACATGAAAAATAAATAAAATTTTTTTAAAAAGTCCAGCTTTGGGCTTTCTCTTGTCATTTGAGCACTGAGGTGGGGACCTGGGGGAAGACAAGCAGACCCCACCCCACCCCAGAGGTTCCCTGGCCAGCCAAACTAAATCAGGTTCAGTGAGAGACCCCGTCTCAAAAAATATGATACAGAATAATTAAGGAAGACACCCCACGTCAGACACACACATACACATACACACACACACACACACACACACACACACTCACACACACACATATGCACATGCATCCACACAAGCTGGGTACTGCTGAGATCTGGCAGGGAGGTGGACTCTGCCTTCAAGAGTAACTCTTGAGATCTCCTGAGCCCAGCGGCAGGAAGAGGGGAAGACAGGTAGGAACTGGGTGCCTTGGCGAGCTGATTGCTGATCTTTTGGTCCTGCTGTCTTTGGTTTGATTGGCTTTTATGGCTGTGAGGTTGGAGTTATCCCCCCAGCTGGGATTAAAGGTGTGGTCTTTGGCTTGATTAGATCTAGTGGCTGTGGGGGCGGAGTTATCCTTCCAGCCGGTATTAAAAGCACGCTTGTGTGACTCTTGAGATTTGAGATCTCTTGAGC
>VZQC01011341.1:5403803-5455694 GCA_009823505.1 Rhizomys pruinosus | reverse complement strand
GGGGGGGGGGAGATTGCCCTACCAGACTTCAAACTATATTACAGGGCTATTGTCATAAAGACAGCCTGGTACTGGCACACAAACAGACCAGTTGACCAATGGAACAAAATTGAAGATCCAAATTAGAGCTCATACAATTTCAGCCACCTTATATTTGACAAAGGGGCAAAAAACACTCAATGGAGGAAGGATAGCATCTTCAGCAAATGGTGCTGGTAAAATTGGATCATCCTCTGTAGAAGAACAAAATTAAACCCCTACCTCTCACCCTTTACAAAAATCAACTCTAACTGGATCAAAGATCTCAACGTGAAGCCTGAAACCCTGAAGGTGATAAAAGAAAAAGTTGGCAACAGCCTACAAGACATAGGTGTAGGAAAAGACTTTCTAAATCAGACAGCAGCCTCACAGGTAGTAAGTCAACAATTGACAAGTGCAACCTCATAAAAGTCAAAATCTTCTGTACAGCAAAAGAAAACAATCAAGGAGGTGAAGAGAAAACCCACAGAGTGTGAAGAAATCTTTACCAGTGACACATCTGACAGAGCATTAATGTCAAGAATATATAAACTACTCAAAAAACAAAGAACTAAGAAGACCAATGACCTACTCAAAAGATGGAGTAAAGAGCTGAACAGAGTCTTCACCAGTGAGGAATTAAAGATGGCTGAGAAACATCTTAAAAAGTGTTCAAAATCATTAATAAGTAAGGAAATGCAAATTAAAACCACTCTCAGATATCATCTCACTCCAGTATGGCTAGCTAAGACCAAGAAAACAAAAGATAACAGATGCTGGAGGGGTTGTGGGAAAAGGGGAACACTCATCCACTCCTGGTGAGAATGTAAACTTGTACAACCACTTTGAAAAGCCATGTGGAGAACCCTTAAAATACTCAGAGTGAGCCTACCACCTGACCCAGTCGTACTATTCCTGGATATATACCCCAAAGACTCATCCTACTGCAAATATACATGCACATCCATGTTTATTGCAGCTGTCTTCATAATATCGAAGAGCTGGAACCAGCCCAAATGTGCCTCAACAGATGAGTGGATGATGAAAATGTGGAACAACTACACAATGGAGTACTATTCAGCAGTAAAGAAAGATAGCATTATGAACTTTGCAGGTAAATGGATGGAGCTCAAAGCCATTATGCTGAGTGAAGTAACAGAGTCCCAGAAAGACAAACGGAAAATGGTTTCCCTCATTTGTGGATGCTAACACCAAATCCCCCAGACAAAAGGCAAGCTGAATGACATTATGGTTATATTTTTGTTTATCTGAATGCAACTATGTTGTTATAACTTCAATTTCTCAACAGGGGCTCTAGAATCCACCCACCAATTATTTTCACACTCTCTAATTACTATATATGGGTGGAGAATATGTATCCATATTTTATTTATTTTTTGCTTTATATTTTTTACTTTTTTTATATATATATTGTACGAGATTATCAAATCTAGATCCGTGTCCCCCACCCTATCCCCCTACCCCACCAGATCTCATGCATTCTGCCAAACATGCTTTTCATCTCTTTCTCAGTCTTTCTCAAAATTCTCCGTGTGGAAGTTGACTGTTTTGAGCAGAAGTTCAGTGTTTCAGTCAGTTCTTTGATGCAGTCCTTTCTGTTGTTGTTATTCAACAACAACAAGAGTGATTCTTTTGTTGATCTCTAGGTTTGGCCCAGCACAAGCTGGGTATGGACTTGAACTGTGGGCCCCTCGGAACAAAGGACTTTCAGCTTGCCCACCTGTCACCTGGCCAAGCTGCCCCAGGCTCCTCAGAAGCCAGTTCCTCACTAAGCAGACATGCAGGACCCAGCCCAGCCAGGGATAGGCTTAGATGCTGGAGCATCCTCCCTTAAACAAATGCCCAGGGCAGACCTAGAAACCCTCTGGAACAAAGGGGAGGATGTCTCAATGTCCTAAGCGGCCACTACGGGCTCTTGCTGTGTCAGCCCTGATTACATCTTCCCCGAGTCTTACACAGGCCCTCCCCACTAGCCCATCAGCAAGTCTGTGTACCCATTTTGCAGATAAGGAAAGTGAGGCACAGGAAGAAAAGCCATACACCCAGATACAACCTGCCCTCTCAGGGCAGCTGGCAAATTCAAACAGAGCCTGAGGCTAGTCCCCTTCTGTCTCCCTCAGTTCCTGCACCTGTCTCCCACCCTGATTCCCACCCACCCTCTGCTGGGACCCTGACTCTCGACTCCTTTCTACCACTCTTTTCACACTAAGCTCTGAGCATCCAAGAGAGAACGTTTGCTTGTAAAGACAAGCATGGAGGAGTGAGCAGAGGAGTGGTGGGACCTCCAGCAGAAACTCAGCTCCAGGCTCTAAGGTAAAGGCCTCAGGGACCCAGCCAGATCAGGTCCTCAGCAGGATGCCCAAGATCAAGTTCAGTTTGCCACTGCATGCCCAGAGCTCCCTTAGGGACTAAGTTTGAACATTTTTAGGGGCTGGTGAGATGGCTCCAAGGATCAGAGCACATAGTGCATAAGGATCTGAATTCAAATCCCCAACGCCCACATAAAAAAAAAAAAAAAAAAAAAAAAAAAAAAAAAAAGGCATGGGCCTGTCACCCCTGTGCTGGGAAGGCTGAGATAGGAGGATCCCTGGGCTTTCTGGCTGCCACCATAGCCCAGTTCAGCGAGAGACCCTGTCAGAAGGGAACGTGGTGGAGAGTGATGCAGCAGGACTGAGCGCCCCCCCTGGCTTCCCCACATATAGACATAGGTGCACACACCTGCACACATCACATGTGTATATACTATACACACATACATGAGCACACACACATTTTTATTTCCCTGTACCTTATCCCAAGGTACAGGGAAATAAAAATATCCTAAGCTCCCTTCCTGTATCCCAAACCTTCCCTTTTGATAATGTGTTAACTCAAGTTTCTAATTACTACTAAAGACAGGTTTCTACATACCCCTCAACTCACTGCCTTGCTTCGAGGGGGATCAAACCACTTATACTCTAGTGTGGATAAACCTCTAACCCTTCTCCACGAAAGGCTGTAACTAGGAGAGGCTATCTCAGGGATGAACAGTGGGCTCTCTCAGTGTCCACTCTTCTCCATACAGCAGCCCGAGGGACTTCAGGCTTCATCATGTCCAAACACTCCAGGGCTGAGAGGCACCAGATGTGGCCAATGACTGTTCCAGAACAAGTCAGCTGTCTTCTCACACTAATTCCTGGCATGGCAGTGGCCCGACTAAAGTCCCCACAGACAGCAGATGGTGAGCCAACTTCTGAGTTGCCATGGCAGCCTTGGACCAGGGGTGAGGAGATGGTGCTGGGTACACAGACACTTCTGCCTGGATTACATGAGGGCACAGCCAGGGACGGATACAGGTGTCGGATGTTACCACCTCTCCACTGCACGAGGTGCTGCAGGAGTTTCTGGAGATGCCCTGCAAGTTGGGGAGTGGTCAGAGGTCTAGGGAACTAGTCATGCACTCAGACCTGGGCTCCAGACTGCCCAACTTATCAGCCTTGGATGGAGGAAGCCCAGTTAGGAGTTGAGGGGTCAGGAGCTGTGTCCCTGCAGAGGGGTCAGGACCTATACCATGTAGCACACTCAAAGACAGCAGGGTGCCCAGAAATAACAGATCTTGGGGGGGAGGGGGTGGCAAAGGTGAAAAGACAGATTGCTCAAAAAGAAAAAAGCTCCCAGAATCTGCTCCTCCTGTCTCCTGTGTGGGGAGACGCAAGTGCCAGGTCTCTGAGTGGTAGGTACTAGGGTACCATTCAGGACCCAGACCATGGCAACCAGCCTGCCTCCAGCTCCTCGCAAGCAATTCCCACTTCCTGGGCCTGTCTGGGCAGCACAAGCTGATGCCACTGAACTAGAATTTGAGGCAAGTTAGTGGGACCAGGAATCAGACGGGACATGCTCACAACACCAAACCTGGAAGCCCTGGCCTAGCCCACACAGGCAGCCACGCTGGTGCCACAGGGCTACCCCTGTGTGCATTCACAGTGTGCACATACACAGTTCGTGCAAGAAGAGCTCAGGCTGGGAGCATTGCCAGTGTCTGCTCATAGGGTCCCCTCCCTGCCACCACACGCACAGTACATGAACTGGCATGTGCCTACACACCAGGCAGGGGAGGGTAGAGTGAAGACTTAGGGACACAGAGTTCCGTGCAGTGGATGAGGTGCAGTAACATCTACACAGTGGAACAGTGGAACATGTCCATGGTACACAGGTATACACATGCACACATACACCCGTGAACACACATGCAGCACCTGTGCGTGTGCAAACACACACCCATGAGCAGCAGCATGCCCACACAGCCTTGCCTGGGAAAGGGCAGAACAAGCCAGGAAACTCTTCTCTGCAAGTCAGCTAACTCTTGGAACCCCTGACTCAACAGCTGGACTGGCTCCAGTCAGTGAGGTCAGGACTGGTCCCCAGAGAGGGACCCAGGAGGGAGTGTCTGGGCCATGGCAGCCCTGTAATCACCTGGTGCAGAGGACACCCCAAGGAAGCTTCTGGCAAGATGAAGCAGGGGTGGGGCAGGCTCCTTCCTGCCTGCCCCTCCCCTCCATTAAACCCACAGACTAACAGCCCCAGGAGATGGAGGAGGAGGTGGAGCAGAATGCCCAGCATGGGCAGAGTCAGGCAGTCAGGACACCATGGCTGGCCCTGCCTCTGCCCAGCTGGGCATCCTGGAAGAGCCCCATCTGTACTGAACCTCAGTTTCCCCATGGACACCCAGTGAGAATAACCTTGGTCCTGTTGGCCTCTGGCCTCTTGTGGAGACATCTTGACCCTACCAGCTGGTGGGGGTGCTGGCCCATCTCCTAGGGCTTCACCCACACCCACGTGGGGTGGGTGTGTGAAGAAGATCTATCAGAATCCTTCCTTAGCCAGCACACTGCTCCTTCCATGTAGCCTCACAGGGCAGGGCGTAAGGACTGGCTTCGTCCAGTCTTATAAGTCCTCAACCCCCAAGTGCATGCACTTTGCAGAGGAACAACAACCCCACCAAATCGGAGAAGTGCCAAGCCAGGGGATAGCTCTATAATGCCAGACCTTGGCTTCCTCATCTTTAAAAGGAAGAAGTCAGACTAGAACTGGCCTCTAGGAAACTCACGTTTCTGAGATACTGTATCACCCGACACAGCAGGTGAGGTCTCTACTGGGAGTCCCTCCCCAACCTCAGGCTTCCTGCCCACCCAGGCCAACATTCTATACATTAGACTCATCAGTGAAGAATAGGCCAGTGGACAGATGGAGACACAGCACCTAGGAAAGGTCCCGAGTCACACCCCTGGGAGGTGGAAGAAACAGGATTCAGGCTCCCACTTATGGGAGTGGAACTTGTGAGAACCATCCCCCAAGCCAAACCTCTCCAGACACCTTCCATGATGAATTAATTCACTTCATCCATATATCATCCACAAAGGTGGGGTCTGTGATGACGGAGGTTGGAGAAAACAGAGAGACCTTCTTATTAAGCAACTTAGCCAAAGGCACACAGCTAGAACTTACAAAGCTGCAATCAGGGTCGGACCCAACGCAACACCGCCTCCACTTTGCCTTCGCTAAAGCAGCAAGTCACCATCAGGACAGCCAGATTCAGGGGCTGGGAAACACCCTCCACCTTCTGAAGGGAGAAACCACCAGTCATCTGGTGAGTGGTGCGATTCCAGAAACAAGGGAAAGAACCAGACTGGCTTTGCCATCATCTACCCTCACACATCTCTCTCCACTTTCATTTTCATGCCTCTTTTTTTTCAATACTTTATTATTTTTATTTATTATTTTTATTTTATGTGTATGAGTGCATTGCCTGCACGTATGTAAGTGCGCCCATGTTGTGCAACGCTGGTGGAGGTCAGAAGAAGGTATTGGATCACCTGAGCCTGACGTTACAAACAGTTGTTAGCTGCCATGTGGGTGCTGGGAATCAAACCTGGGCCCTCTGCAAAAGCAGCCAGTGCTGACCTGAAGAGATGGCTCAGTGGGTAAAGCACTTGCCATGCAAACACGAGGACCCGAGTTCCATCCCCGGAAGCCACATAAAAACCTGGCATGATGCTCCTAAGATCCCAGCACTGGGGAGGCAGAGGCAAGAGGACCCCTGGGGCTCGCCTGCCAGCCAGCCTAGCCAAACTCGAGCCCTAAGTCCCAATGAGAGACCGTCTCCTATAACAAGGTGAATGGTTCTTGGGAGCAACATACAAGGTTGGCCTGTGGCTTTCACATGCCCCGGCACTACAAACACATGTGCATCTGCACACATAGGAACACATGTGCAGAGAGACAGAGACAGAGAAGCCAGAGCTAGAATGAGAACCACCTCCCAGACAGGGAGACTCAGGTACCAAGAAGGAGAGGCATGTGCCTGGGCTCTTTCCTCTGCCTCAGAAGCAAAAGACAAACAGCCTGTCTGCCCCCCCACCCCACTGGTGAGCTTGCTGCAGCCCCCTCCCTGAGCTGGCACTTGGCCCTGGGTGTCAGGAAGATGGCTTTTATCTCAGCCCCCCTCCTGCCACCACACAGACTGAACACTCCCTGTCTGTGAGTCACACTAAGGCCTGACATTTGTGCAATTGTGTTCCCCATACAAAGTGCTTTCACATGCTGTTCAGGCCCCAGGACCACTTCAGAGGGAGGGTGACAGCCATAATAATGATCCCCTGATACTGAGAACCTTCTAGGGAGTGGCCTTTGTCCTAGGCAGCACACTTGGTAGCTCATTTAATGCTCACATCAACCTGTGAAGAAGGAACTATCATCATCCTAAGTGACAGAAAAAGAGAGCAAGTTCCAAGGTGACCTGGCTCACCCCAGGTCACAGAGTTAACTCAGGGCACAAAGGTAAGGGTATCTATCTCCAACTCCAGGGCAGCTGATGCACTACCAAGAGGCAACTAGATCTCTTGTTGTTGCTGCTGCTGCTGATGCTGCTGCTGCTGCTGTTGCTGTTGTTTAATCTGTGTGTGGATGTGTCTCTGATGTGGGATAGAACAGGCCAGCCTTGGTGCTGGTTCTCACCTTCCACCTTATTTCAGGCAAGGCCAGGCTAGATGGCCTGCGGCCTTCCAGTGATGCTCCAGTCAGGACCTGCCTGCTCGCCCACTACCGCAGCTGGCTTTCATGTGGGTTCCGGGATTTGAACACAAGCCCTTATGTTTATAGAGTAAGAAAATTATCCATGGGGCCGTCTCCCCAGCCCTCGCCTGGGCCCTTTCAGTTGTCCCTCCGGAGAGCTCTATCTACTGTGAGCCCCTAGGAGTCCAGACAATAGAGAGAGCTAGAAAAGGACAATGAACCTTTAAAAGGCTCAGCATGTAGAGCTGAGTCGCTCAGACACAGGTCTTAGGGGCTCTGCCAGATCTCTACAGGACCTTGGGTGGTACATTTAATTTCTCTGCACCTTGACTTTCCAATCTGTAGATTGGGTGTGATGGTACTAGTTACTGCCTCCTGGCATTGTAAAGGTTGAGTTAATAGACATGAGGTAGGCTGGGGCTCAGTGGTAGAGTGCTGGCCTAGTATGAAAGGCCCTGGGTTCCATCTCTAGTACTGTAAATGAGTAGGTTAAATGTTGTTTAAATGTACATGAGGCGATTCCAGGCACAGGATCAATGCTCAATAAACATTGGTTATGGAAACTGAGGTGGCTCGGCTGTTAAAGTATTTGCCACATAGACATGAGGACCAGAGTTTGATCCCTGAGACCCACATAAAAACAAAATCCAGATGTGGTGTGGCAAGAGGGCTTGGGGGCTAAAGGTGCTCACCACCAAACCTAACAGCCTGAGCTCGAGTCCCACAACCCACACGGTGGAAGGAGAGAATTCCCACGTTCTCTGAGCCCCACATATGTGTCACGGCACACTCACACCCAACCTACGCACATAAATAAATAAACTAATGTAATCAAAAATATTTTTATATGACAGGCAGGGTGGCTTACACTTGTAATCTCAGTGCTAGGGAGACAGAGACAGGACAGGAGACAGAGCCCCTAGGGCTCACTGTCCTTCCAGCCTAGACTACTGGGTGAGCTCTGGGCTAATGAGAGACTCTGTCTCAAAAAACATGGCAAACGGCACGTGAGGAGCCGTTGACCTCCGGCATCCACATGCATGCACACCAGCACGCACACACACACACACACACACACACACACGCACGCACGCACGCGCGCGCGCACGCACACACACACGCACTACACAACTATGATTATCATTATCTGACCCTTTTAGCTTCTGAAATGCCAGAATTCAGACGCACTGGCACACGAAGCCATGCGGTAAGATCTGAATCCTGCTCTGGGAAGAATGGTTGGGTTGCTGAGGAACCAAACTCAGTCTCTTTCTCATCTTTTGGGGAACTCAGCAATGGAAGGATAAAAGGGTCAGGGCACACCCCACCCCACCTCTGCACTGAGGGAGCCTCAGAAGCCTATCTTGACATGTGGATAAGTACAGGGAAGTTTGACGATGTCTGATGTGGGGGAAAGGAAGGCAGCGCTGACGCACGTGTCATGTGAGTTTATTTTGGTGCCTATTTCTGATCTGAACCTTGAGCCTGGTCTGGCTTGATGTCACCCTCCCATGGCCTCCCAGGAGGCCGGAGGAGTCTCCAGGCCCCATGGCAAGACCTGGGGACCCTTTGGAGGTGAAAAGCTGATCTTTCTCATGAGCACCCCATTCTTCAAGGGGAGTAGAGGAGAAACCCCCACCCCGGAGGCTAAAAAAATCCTGCAACAATGTGGCAGCTGCGGTTGCCAAGGAGATGGTGAGGAGGGAGGGAAGGGTGCCTGTGGTGCCTCCTGCCTGGCAAAGCCCCCACCTCCGCCCCGGGGGGGGGGGGCATTCTCCTGGTGTCACAGAGGGGGTGAGGGGCCAGGTCTGGAAATAAGAGCCTGGGGATCACATTCCCTCCATTGTTGCTCCCTGTCCCCAGAGCAGAGGGGGAGTAGCAGACAATAGACCAAGAACAGCAGATGGTTTCTCCCACCCTCAGCCCACCCCCATCCGGAACCCCCCCAACCACCAGCTGGTGCCCACAGCTTGCCAGGCCTGCCTGAGAGGTTGGGAAGGGGACCCCAGTTCATCTGGCTGCAGACCCCAGCTTTGCACCTGCCTGCTCTGGATTTTACAAAACAGGCTCAGGCTGGGAATTAAAAGCCCTGAGCAATGGAGAAATTGGAGATAAAGTAATAACAGGCAACACTCAAGTGTATCCAAAAGAAATCAACCCTTCACAGACAACACAGAGCCCTTCAAGGCTCGCCACCACCCAACCCCAGCCACCCACCAGAGCTTCTCCATCCTGCTGTCTCCCTGTCCTGAACCACAGCTGGAGGCCTGGGCTGGCATGCCTCCTAACCTCTGTGCCTTCGCATACACTGTTCCCACCCAGAACACCACTGTACCACTTTCCATCACCCGGGATTCAGGCCTTACCTTAAATAGCAACTCTCCTCTCCATGGAGCCCCTCTGAACAGCGCGTCTGGCGTTGATTCTATTTGTAATCTGTCTGCCTGCTTCTCGTCCGTCAGCACACCCTTGCTTGTCCCCTTTTCTGTTGGGTTCCCCTCACCAAGAACAGAAGGGCCTGGCATGGACAGGTATTCAATAAATAGTTATTGAGTTAGAAAGTTTTAATCATCTCAGTCCAAACAATAAACTTGGGGTCTGCCCCCATTTTATAGAAGAAAGAATGCAGACTTGGAGAGAGGTCAGTGGAGTGAGCCTCTGGGGCTGATCTGACTACAAACTTGCTCACTCCTCACTGTCCCAGGTCTTCCTTCTCGGAAGAACCCTGTTCCTTTCTGCTAGGTGGGAGAGAGGCTCTGTTTTGCACACACAGCCCTGTAATGTGGTAACATGGAATCTTGAATTCATGGTCTCGCTTCACAGCTTGGATTGGTGGCAAGAGTTCTGGGTTCAAGTGTTAACCAAGATAAAGAGAAATATAGATGTTCTTCGTTCCTTCCTTTCTTTTCGAAATGATCTCACGTACCCCAAATGACCATTAAACTTCTGATCCTCCTGCCTCTCTACCTCTCAAGTGCTGGGGTTACAGGTATGTGCACAAGAGCCAGTTCCTGCCATGCTGGGAGTAAACCCAGAGCCTCATCCACGCTGCTGAGGCACATGAAAACAGTACAGCCATTTTGTAAAATGCTCAGCAAACACCGCCTGACCCAGTGAATTCACTCCCAGATGATTTCCTCAAGAGAAATACAGCACCTGCTTTCACCCACCGAGCCATGTCACCTGCCCAGGGATGGGTATTTTAGACAAACTATTTTGGTTCATCTTCCCCGTAGATTAGCAAGGAGGCGCTGTGCTCCCATTTTACAGAAAAGGAAGGGGAGACTCAGAGGAAAGTATTATAAACTGTTCAAAGTTATAAATCAAAAAGAGGCATTGGGCTTGATTTGAAACTGGGCCTTGCTCCAAGTTCTCTCCACTTGTAAAGTACAAGCATAACTTCCTGCAGGGCAGGCAGACCTTAGGAAGCGGTGGTGCCAAGCCCAGTGCTGCAGCTCATGCTGTAATCCCAGCACTCAAGAGGCCAATGTGGATTGCTTTGAGTTCAAGGTCATCTTGGGCTAATATAGTGTGTTCCAGACCAGTATGAGCTATAGTGTGAGATCCTGTCTCAGAATAAAAGGGGGAGGCTACACAGATGGCTCAGCGGTTAAGAGCACTGGCTGCTCTTGCAGAGGACCTGGGTTTGGTTCCCAGAAACCTATATGGAGGCTAACAACTAGCTGTAACTCCAGTTCCAAGGAATGTGATGCCTTCTTCTGGCCTCTGTAGGCACTGCACACACATGGTGTACATACATACAGGCAAAACACTCATACACATAAAATGGGAAGAAGGAAGGAAGGAAGGAAGGAAGGAAGGAAGGAAGGAAGGAAGGAAGGAAGGAAGGAAGAGAAGGAAGGAAAGAAGGAAGGAAGAAAGAAAGGAAAGAAAGAAAGAAAGGAAAGAAAGAAAGAAAGAAAGAAAGAAAGAAAGAAAGAAAGAAAGAAAGAAAGAAAGAAAGAAAGAAAAAGAAAGAAAAAAGAAAGAAAGAGCTGCAGTGTTCCATAAGAAAAGAAACTGGGTACCAGTCAGAGTAGACATCACCTGCTTATTTCAGAAAGAATTAAGAGATGGCTCAGCAGTTAAGAGCACTGGCTGCTCTTGCAGAGGACCCAGATTCAGTTCCCAGCACCCACATGGTGGCTAAAAACCATCTTTCACTCCAGTTCCAAGGAATCCAACATCCTCTTCTGGCCTTCACAGGCATTGTACAACACAGGTGCACTTACATGCAGGCAAAGCACTCATACGCATAAACTAAAAATAAATAAAAATTTTAAGAAAAAAAAAGAAAGGATTAAAAACTCAGTACAGTGTAGTTTTGGTTTTTTGTTTTGGTTTGGTTTTTTGTCTTTTTGAGACAGGGTCTCCCTTTGGTCCCAGTTGGCCTGGAGCTCACTATGTAGACCAGGCTGGCCTTGAACTCACAGAGATCTGCCTGCCTCTGCTTCCCAAGTGCGAGGATTAAAGGCGTGCACCACTACACCCAGCTCAGTGTAGATTTTTAGGAGATCAACCTGCCAGTGAGCTTGTCTCTCAGCTAAGGTCCCTTCAGCCCCTTCCCAAATGGATTTTTTTTACCATCTTCTCTGAAAAGCTGGGAAGTGGTGGGGAGGGGAGTTCCCCTCCAGAAAGCCCCATTCTTTGCTATCTCTGGAGGGAATGATTTTGAGTCAACCCTAGAACACCCCAGAATGGGTCTTAAGTTTTAGATAGCAGGTGAGGCCATCAGGAAGGCTCCAAGACCTCAGCTGATAGGCAGGGCCTACCTGTGAGTCTGTGTGTCTATGTCCATGAAGGGTAAGTTCACACAGATCTGTGGACCATATATGCATGTACCTCCACAGGTGTGTACCCCTCTAGTGGCTTACAGCAGGTGCAAGTGCCCTGTCTGTGCCACTCCCTGATAGTGATTCAGTGCTGGCTCAGGAAATCGGGTTGTAAATGGCAAATATAGCAGCAGGTGCCTAGGGGAGCCCCACCATCCAACCATCCAGGAGGTGCCCAAGGGAGCCCCACCATCCAACCATCCAGGACATGCCCAGGGGAGCCCCACCATCCAACCACCCAGGAAGTGCCCAGGGGAGCCCCACCAGTCTACTTGCCAGAATTCAGTATGAGGTGTTTATTTCTTCAGGTACATCCTGACTCCTCCACCCCCAGGCCCAGGGTCTCTCTCTCTCTCTCTCTCTCTCTCTCTCTCTCTCTCTCTCTCTCTCTCTCTTTCTCTCTCTCTCTCTCCCCCCTCCATGGTGGTTCTTCTCCCTTAAGACAGTCCCCTCTTGGTTTGCTCCCAATTCTCAGAACTTTCAAATTCATCACCTCCACCCCAGACATCAGTGGCCACCTCCTCCTCCCCAGGACCATGTCTCCACATAGCTAGCTGCTCCCTACCTGTTACCTTCAGGGATACCCTAAGACACATCCTTTCAACAGAAGCTCTTCAGGAACTGGGGTTTCTCAGACTCGCCTTGCAAAATGACTTGGGTGTGCCAGCTATCCCAGCCTGGAACCCTCCTGCCTACCCACCCACACAAGTCCCAGTTATCTCTGTGAACAGAAGCAGGTGGGGGCGTATCCCAGCCCTTCCTAATAACTGCTCACCTGGTCGCTATTCCTTTATCTGTAAAACGAGGACTATAATGAAGCCTGAATTATAGGAATAATTCAATTAGGGTATGCAATGTGGTTGGGATAGCTCCCGGGGCACAGTCCCTCCTGCAAGCACTGCCCCTGGCCAGCTGCCTCTGAGCTATGGCAGTACTTACCTGGGTATTGACTTTTCCTAACTTCATCCATTTTACAAGCATTCACTGGATTCCCACAGAGATAAATGAAGCAAGATGCTGGCCCCAAAGAACATAAACAGGAAGACAGAGAAATAGATCCTCAGGATCTGGATGAAGAGTACGAGGGTAGGGTACAGGGGCCTAGGGATAGGGAACCTGGGGGCTGGCTGGGCTTGGTCAAGAAGACTGCTGAGAAGGAGTGTATCCCCAACCAGTCCTCGAGGATGGCGAAACATTAGTAAACAGTGAATGGAAGGAGCACAAGAGTGAAGAAGGCCTGGCCCCTTGCAGAAACTGCAGTCCACACTGGGTAGCTGGACAGAGATAGGGAAAAGGACTTGGGACAGGCTGGAAGGAAACCACAGACAAGATCACAAATGGCTTCCAGTGTCCTGTAGAAAAAGCCAGAATAGTGTCCTGGTCAGAGCCTGCAACCCAGACAAACCTGGAAAAGCAAAAGCTGGTGAGATGGGGATAAAATCTGTGATGCCATGAATGGTGCTGTATCTATGTTACTTTGTTTCAACAACCACACTATGGTTGTGTAAGAAGTTAGCATTAAGGGAAGTTAGGTAAAGGATACAGAGCCATTCTATAGTATCTATAGCTGTTGTGTCATTCAAAATGATTGAGAAATTAAAAGCAAGACATGGGGAAAGGGGAGACATCTCCGTCCTTAAAAAGGACCTGAGTTCATGCAGATCCCCAGCACACACTACCAAGCCAGGCGTGGTATCCCAGGGCTGTAATCCCAGGGTCGGGTAGGCAGAGACAGGAGGATCCCTGGAGCTCAGTGGCCAGCCAGACTAGCCAGATGGGTGAACTCAAGTTCACCGAGACACAGTGGAAAGTACCTGAAGTCAACCTCTGGCCTCCATACACATGCACACGTATGCGTACATGCACACTAACATATACATCACACACACACACACATACACACACACACAGGCACACAGGATAAAAAGATGTGGAAAGTTAAAGGGACACAGGAGGGAAAAGAAGTCTGTCCCTGAGCTGTAGCTAATACTTCCTGTTGGCTGAGAGGAAGAGGCTTCAACACAACTGATCAAGCCAAGCTTGCCTCCAATGATAACACTCCCTTTCCTAAAGACCCAAACAGGGATGTTCAAAATGACAAACTATGCTTACTCAGGGACAGAATGTATGATCTTGAGTTCCACTGTATTAACTAACACTCCTTTCTCATCCCTAAATTGAAACAATGCCTGTTGTAAAACTAACCTTACAGTTTCATTTACTAAAGGAAATACTTTAAGGCAAATAAGGAAGCCAGTAGATGCTTTTACTTAATTTTTAAACTTGGCTTAATCTTTAAACCTTGTTGTAAATTACATCCTGTGAACAATGTAACTTGGAAAGCCATAGGATCACACGTTTAATCACAGCATTCAGGAGGCAGAAGCAGGCATCTCTGTGAGTTCAAGGCTAGCCTAGTATACATATTGAGCTCCAGGCTAGCAAGGGCTACAGGAGACCCACCCTGTATCAGAAAAAATTAAAATTAAAAAAAAACCTACAGTAGCATATGCATAGCCATCGTTAAGACCTGTGGTGGTTTAAATGAGAATGTCCACCCAAGTATTCGGACAGTTTTGTCCCCAGCTGGTGGTGCTGTTTTGGGAGATCTTGGAAGGTGTGGCCATGCTGGAGGAAGCGCGTCACTGGAGGCAGACTTGGAGAGTTCAAAAAGCCTTGCCAATCTCCAGTCCAATCTCTGCTTCCTGTGCCCACTTGAAGATGTGAAGCTCTCCTTTCTGCTCCTGCTCCAGCACCTCTTGCCACCATGCCTCCCCGCCACGATGGACTCTAATTTCCCTGGAACCGTCAGCTCAAATAAACTCTTCCTTTTATAAGTTCACTTGGGGGTTCTATCACAGCAACAGAAAAGCAAAACTCTCTTGAAAAGCCTGTACCCATGTCTCGTCTTGGGGGGTATGTACCATCCTGTTCTTAAATATCCCTCCATCTTTATCTCTCTCCTCTCTCCCTCTTTTCCTCTCTCCCTTTCCCCACCACCACTGAAATCTGAAGCAGATCTACGTCTTATCTCTACTTAATAAGCTAATTCTGCTTCATTCTGACGCCTTGAAATTCTTTTCACTGGCCCAGACAAATCTATGGCTTTAGCTGACTGAAGGTCCCTGGGGATGAAACTCCTAAGCTACTGACCCCAGTGCTAGGTTGTGTCTCTGCCACTAACAGAAGGTTCGTTTCTTTTTTTATATATTTATTTATTTTTATGTGTATGAGTGCACTGTCTGCATGTAGGTTGGTGCACCCATGTCGTGCAATGCCGCGGAGGTCAGAAGAGGGTGTCAGATTCCCCTGGAACTGGTAAAGGTGGTTCTTAGCCACCATGTGGGTGCTGGGACTCAAACCCAGGTCCTCTGCAAGAGCAGTCGGTGCTCTTAACCACTGAGCCATCTCTCCAGCCCCAGAAGTTTCATTTCTTAAAGTTAGCCTTTACCTTAAGGATAATGGGGAGCCATTGAAGGGTATGTAACAGTGGCAGAACCAGGTCAGATTTATGCTACTAAATTTGCTCTGGATAAAGTGAGAGACTGCAGGGGGCCTAGACCAGGAAGAGGACAGCCCTGAGATGGGCAGAGGTGAGAGCTTATTAGAAAGAAGACTGTAAGAAACTGATCTTGTCAGGCAGTGGTGGTGCACGCCTTTAGTCCTAGCACTTGGGAGGCAGAGGCAGGTGGATCTTTGTGAGTTCAAGGCCAGCCTGATCCACAGAGCAAGTTCCAGGACAGCTGGGCCTACAGGGATACCTGTCTCAAAAAGACCAAAAAAAAAAAAAAAAAAAAAAAGAATCTGATCCTGATCTGATCCTGATTGAATAAAGAAGTGATTTGTGAGGTGTTGGTTTGTGAATGTGCATGCCATGATTCTTTAGATGCAAGTGGTAGAAACGTATTCCAACCATGTAGGACAAGGGCCAGTGGATCCCATACACATTCCTACACTGAAAACTAACCTCCACCAAAATAGAGTTGATCCAGAGGCAGTAGGGACACAAGATCTCAGCTCCATCAGGACGCCCTCTCTCCTCTTGGTGACAGTCTCAATATTCAACTGCTCCAATCTTAGATTGTCAAAGCCTTATAACAAGCCAAGACTAGACATTTTCTTCATAGGCTGTGCTTAGAAAACCCCAAGGAAAGGCTCTAATTAGTCAAGCTTGGTGGCAGCCACTTGTGCACCACACCACAGCCCGAAGGAACTATGATTGTCCAGGTGTCACCCACCATCTGGACTTGGTGAGATCTACAATAGGAGAAGAGCAATTATCTCCAGAGAAAGGTTGTTGTTGTTGCCCAGACTTGGGATAAACAAGTAGATGGATGAATGTGATAGATATTGTTTCTCAAGGAAGTGAAGAACAGAGGGTAGAGAGGGGTGGAGTAGACACCAGGTGGGCTTAGTTCAAGGAGCCTGGAGCCCATCAGAACTCCATTGACTTTCCCCTGAACTTGAAATAGTCAAACTTCACTTTGCCAGCACCCAAATGCCCTGCAGCCGGTGCTTTCGGCCTTGGTGGATTTCTCCAGGCCTTTCCTGGCACACTGATCAATCTGTGGATGCTCAGCAGAGCTCCACCTCCCTGGAGTTGGGGAGACGCCATGGCTTTCAACAGGTGAGGAAAGAAGAAGAAAGCAGGCGTTGGACTGCAGGCAAAGACTCTCCATCCTCCACCCAGATCGGGCAGCATGGCCCTCTAGTCTTCACTAATTTTCTCCCCAACCCCAGGTTGTAAGATCAGGACCACAGACCTTATTACAGCTGATGGAAGAAGCAAAGATGGTGCTCTGTAAGCAGAGTTTCTGTTCTAGTTTCCTTTCAACTGCTGTGACAAAACACTCTGACCAGTTCCAACTGGGGAGGAAAGGGTTTATTTGTCTCACATCTCCTGGGTCACAGTTCATCACTGAGGGAGCCCAAAGTAGGAACTCAGGACAGAAACCTGGAGGCAGGAGCTGAAGCACAGGCCATGGAGGAATGCTGCTTACTGGCTCACTCGCTAGCCCATGCGCCAACTGCTTTCTTATACAGAACAGAACAACCTGCCCAGGGGTGGCACCACCCACAGGAACCTGTCTCCAGCACACCCGTCCACAGCTTGGTGTGTTACAAGGTGAACAGGCCCAATCATCTCTGTTAAAACTTGCTTCACCCCCAAGACGCAATCAGAAGCAAGACCAAATGTCTCCAAGCTGGTCCAGCGCTGACCTCCTCATTAGTGGTTTATGTTTTAGTCTTAAATGCAGCATAATTCGGGCTGTGAAATTTGAAAAGCATCCCAGCCAAGAATACTTGAAAGAAACCTGGATTTAGCCCTCATCACAACTCGGCCAACTGTTACTGTACAACCGGGGGTAAAGGGGAGTTTGGGGGTTCATTTCTCATCTGTTAGCCAAATAGATAGTTTCTGATGCTTTCTGTCTCTAATCTGATATTCAGAGATTTTTTTATTCATAGGTTAAATACATTTCCTGTGTGTGTGCTACATGTGTACATGTATCTGGGGGCACATGTGCACACACGTGCATGTCTCTATGGACGCCAGAAGTGAACGGCAGGTGTCTTTCTCAACTGCTTTCCACCTTATTGTTTGAGACAAGGTCTCTTACTGAATCTGGAGCCCACCAATTCAGCTAGTGTCTAGCCAGGGAGCCCAAGGGACCCTCCTGTCTCTGCCTCTCCAGCACTGCGTTCACAGGTGTGCACTGCCATGCATGGCTTTTTACGTAGGTGCTGGGCATCCCAACTCAGGCCTGCATGTTTGCAGGGCAAATATTTTACTAGCCAAGGCTTCTCCCCAGCACTAAACAGGAGAAATTTCAGGGGTTTTTAAGAAGACTGAATGGCTGGTGACAGATGTTCTTCAGTTTCTGGGATCCACAAGGATGATGATGGTGGCCTTGCCACGTGGTTATAGGGCAAGATGAGACCATGTCTGTGCAGATGCCAGCCAAACTGTAAAGCTTAGAGCCCAGGAAGATGGAGATGTCTTTCTAGCCATTCTCGGGTATAAGGGAAGATGACTCACATCTCCTTAGGAATCTGCATGGACATCACCTCCGTCCCGCCATCTCTGGAAAGCCCTAGAGGGCCACTGGCCACCTTCGGAAGGAAAACTGAGTCCCAGAGAAGAGCAGGTGCTCTCCTGCATCAGAAGACACACTGAAACTAGAGCCAGGTCTCATCGCACCCAGGACTCTTGCTTGTCCCAGCCCAGGCCTGGCCAGAAACTTGGGTCCTGTGAAGGGGCCAGGGTCACTCAAGGTCTCATCTCAGGGACAGGAAGATCACATTCCATGTCTCCCCCCTCAGCAGGTTTCCCAGCTGCTCTATCCACATGTGAAGACACCCACCCGCAAGGGCGGTGACAATGGTGCTTCAGAGGCAGCTGGGGAGTGGGAGGCTGAGGGAGGTGTTGTTTTCCACGGAGATGCTGGCACGCTGAGACGGCATAAACGCTGCTGCTGTGGTTGCTACTGTCTTAGCTGCTGGCCTAACTGTGGGACGTGGGGCCTCAGAGAAAGTTCTGGGATCCAGAGTCACCCTCAGCTGCAATCCTGAGCCAGGAAGATATTTTCCATCTACTACCCTTTACTGACCGCCTGTCGCTGGCTCAGCTTCACATGTAGCCAAGAAGGGAGTTCTACCTGCCACTTGCTCCCTGTGTAGCAGCAAGCAATGGTTTCAACCCTTTACTCCATGGTTTACGTGTGTGTGGAATGCTTTAGTCATGGCGCCCCATCAAAGGGCTGTTAGGAGGGTCTCATGAGACAGCGAGGCAGAGAGCTACATCTTAGGACTCTTTCTAAGGCGTGCGTGTGCTCAGAAGAGGCTCATCAGGGAGGACTCTTGGCAGGCATTTGTGAATGGTGGGGGATCAGGACTGGACGGAGGGAGAGTTAGAGCTGCTCTGCAGAGCCAGGGATGAGCTTGCAGCAGAACTCCAGGGCAAATTCCCCAACACTGAGACCCGGGATTATGCTCAGGAAAAAATCTGACCCTGACTCTGACCAAAGACAGCTCTAGAGAGACACTTAGTAGGCAACACTCCTGGAAACTGTGAGATGTGTGCTTCAGTCCTGAATGGGGTTCTTCAGCAGTGCACGGTACCAATGGACTAGGGTTCTTCAGCAGTGCATGGTACCAATGGACTAGGGTTCTTCAGCAGTGCACGGTACCAATGGACTAGGGTTCTTCAGCAGTGCACGGTACCAATGGACTAGGGTTCTTCAGCAGTGCATGGTACCAATGGACTAGGACTTAATAAATAAATATTAATACCTTCACCTCCTTACCACCATCATCATCACCATCATCATTGCTACCATCATCACAGTCACCATTATCACAATCACCATCATCAATATCACTTTCATAATCATTATCATCATCACTACCACTATCATCACCATCATCATGACCACTACCACCACCACCATCACCACAACCATCATCATCACCACCAGCATCATCATCACCATCATCATCACCACCACCACCACCATCATCATCATCACCACCACCACCATCACCACAACCATCACCATCACCACCACCACCACCACCATCATCATCATCACCACCACCATCACCACTACCACCACCATCACCACCACCACTACCACCATCATCATCATCACCATCACCACTGCCATCACTACCACTATCAACATCAAACATCATCACCAGCAGCAGCATCACCATCTGTTTAACATTCAAATCACCTTGGAAAGTATATACTATTAATGCTATTTTACAAATAAAGCAACTGGGACTCAAAGCGGTTGACTTCCCCAAGGACACTTGTGCATGGTAGAACCAGTCCTGGGAAGCTGGACCTATCCTGCACTCCCTTAAGTGCTCATCCCTTTTCGCCACAAGGTGAAAGTCTGCCTGTCCCAATAGCCCTTCCTTTCAGGGCTACAGAGATGGCCGTTCAGCCAAAGTCTGTCTCTACCGAACCTCAAGAGGCAAGCCAGGGGGATTCAGCGCCCATGTTCCAGTTGTGACTGTATCCACTTCCAGGAGAAAGAATAATAGTGCTCTGGGGGTGGAGCTTTTAAAGATTAAAGTGCCAAGGAAGCACCCATAATCCCCAGATGTCTTTCTGGAGAGATCACTGTGAGGCCACTGGGGGCTCTGAGCAATGAGGTGTGAGCCCCGTCCACATGGCCAGGACTCCATGAAACCGCACTACACTGAGGTACCTCGCTCCTGCTACCCCAGGTGCGCGAGTGCCTCCCCCTGCAGGCCCTGCTCCCTGCCGTGTGTACCTTCCTCCATTTCCTTAGACATCAGATTCTACAGAAAGCCTCCTCTGACCTTCCTTAATGTTCCTCATATCCTAAGTTGGCCCCTCTCCTAACACCCTGAAGGCCTTGTGAGGCCAGAGGCCAGTGGAGAAGGGACACCCTCTTCTAGAAACCAGGATAAAGGAGCTGAGCATGCAAACCATCCTTTTCGATTCCTCTCTCCCCTGCACAGCATGGAGGCATGCACCTATGATTAACAGTAATAGAACGGTGCTGTGAACAGTAGAGGAAAGGGAGGAGGGTGGCCATCTGGTGGGTTTACCCCAGAGATGACCCAAAAGGAGAGGGCCTTTGAGCAGGTGTCTGAACAATCTAGCACTGCCCTGCTCCCCCCCAACCCACATCACCCCTCAACCTGACACCTAAGGAAATTCTTCCAACCCAACCAGTAAGACCCAAACCTCTTCTCAGCTTGGAAGGTCACAGTTATTCTATTGTTCCATAATTATAGCCTATAATTATGGAACAATAGAATAGCCTATAGCAAGATATAAGCTTGCTAAAAGCTTGGCAAAGCCAGGGGAGGTAAGCAGGCCATGGTGCACACCTGTAATTCCTTCACGTGGGAGGATTAGCAGCCAGCCCTGGCTTCATGACGAGTTCAGGCCAGCAATGTTTACATGAGACCCTGCTCAAAAAAGGGGACAGAGGCTGGAGAGCTGGCTCATCGGTGAAGAATACTGACTGCTCTTACAGAGGACCTGGGTTTGGTTCCCGGAATCACATGACAGCTAACAAATGTCCTTAGCTCCAGTTCCAGAAGATCTTACACCCTCTTCCAGCCTCTGAGGGCATTGCATGACATGGGTGTACTTACATTCGAGCAAGACACTCTTTTTTTTCTTTTTTTTCTTTTTTGAGACAGGGTCTCCCTATAGCCCCAGCTAGCCTGTAACTCACTCTGTAGACCAGGCTGGCCTTGAACTCACAGAGATCTGTCTGCCTCTGCCTCTCAAGTGCTAGGATTAAAGGTGTGCTCCACCACTCCCAGCTTAGACAGTTCTTAGCTGCCATGTGGGTTCTGGGAATCGAACCCAGGTCCTCTGCAAGAGCAGTCAGCGCTCTTAACCACTGTGTCATCTCTCCGGCCCCAACAAGACACTTTTTTTTTTTTACAAGACACTCTTATATACAACAATAAATAAGGGTTGAGGATTTAACTCAGTGGTAGACCACTTGACTAGCAAACACAAGGCCTTCTGCTCCGAAAAGAAAAAGACAAAATAAATCGAAATAAATAAGGAAACCAAGGTCTAAAAATGGCCTAGGGGCTACGTAAGGGTACTCGGCAAAGTACCAGCCAAGCCTGACAGGCCACTGCAGCCACCCACGGCTCCCGGACTCCCATAGCCAGCTAGCTGCCCCCATAGCCTTCTCTGGAGCAGCAGGTAAAAGACTCATCTCCTCCTTTCCTGCCACCAAGGGGTATTCCAGAAGCTCCAGCAGTCCACAGGCCACACTGCACCCTCCCCCTGCCAGCTCTCCTGCCCCCTTCCCAGCCTCTGGGTGGTGAAGCTCTGTAGAGGCAGCGAGTGTGGGAGGCTGGCACCAGGGAGGCTGCAGGTTGAAAGTGAATTCTAATCAAACACACAATCCCTGTGTCTTCTCCCTCCGCTCCGAGGATGGTGTTTGTGTGGGTTATTACTCACCTGTTCTCAGAGAGCTCTCTGTGGCTTCTCAGAACCAGGGGGGAATCTTGCAAGTTTGGGAAGATTAAAAAATATATATATTCTCTATTCCCCCAGGCCTGCTTCTTTTATTATCACCTCTTATTGTGGCAGGACTTTAAGAGATGAATTAGATTTGGCCCATCTTAAAGGGACAAGTTACTGAGGGTGTCAGAGCTGTCAGGAGCCCCAAGGCTGAGACTAGCCAGGGCTAGGAGGTGGGCTTCAGTCAGTCTGCATGCTGGAGAAAACTGGAGGATTTTCAGGGGACGAGTTCTCACGGTTCTGAAAGCAGAGGCAAGGGACATCCTTTCTCAGAAGCAAAGATCAAAGGAATTTAGGATAAAAACTGTTTCCTGCTGGGTGTGGTGGGATAAGCCTTTAATCCCAGCACTCTGGAGGCAGAAGCAAGCAGATCTCTATGAGTTCAAGGCCAGCTGGTCTACACAGTGAGTTCTGTGGTGCCAGCTGGGGTTACAGGGAGACCCTGTCTCAAAAAGACCAAAAATAAATGAATAAATAAAAACTTATCACCTTTTTAAATATTTTTTTAATTTTATGCATATGAATGTGTTGCCTGCATGTGTGTAAGTGCACTCGTGTCATGCAATGCACACAAAGGACAGAAGAGGGTGTTGGATCCTGTGGAACTAGAGTTATGGATGGTTGTTAACTGGCATGTGGGTGCTGGGAATTGAGGTCCTCTGCAAAAGCAATGTTCTTAACTGCTGAACCATCTCTCTAGCCCCCCCAAATGATCTCATTTTATTTGTTTGTTTTTGAGGCAGGGTCATTAACCCAAACTGACCTGGAACTTACTATGTCATCATGGATGACCGTAAACCTCTGATCTTCCTGTTTCTGCCTCTGCCCTCAAATGCTAGAATTGTAAGTGTATACCACGACGTCGAGTTTATGCAGTATTGAGAATTGTACCTAGGCTTCATGCATGCTAGGCAAGCACTTCACCAACTGAGCTGCATGTATCCCTAGTCCCTGTCCCAAGCTGAGGGGTCCTTGATTCCACTCTATTGTCCATCATACAGATCTACTACAATCCGTTCTCCCCATGTCGATCCAGAATCTAACCACCCTCTCTCTTCGCTTCCACATCACCTCTTCCCTGGATCACTTTAGAAGCCCCAACCCAGACCTGGGTACCCCTACTTCCAGCCTTACTCCTAAACCCACTCCCTGGTCCATCCAGCAGCACAAGTGAGCTTCAGAAGAAAACTTACAACATGCCAGACAGCCAACCTGCTAAGACTCTTTCCCTCCACAGCCCGGGGCGAATCCAACTCCCTGGACTGGACTGTGGTTACTACTTTCACCTCAAATTTCCTCTCTCTGCCTCTTGATGCCAAGCCCTGCCACCCTGATTTCATCCCGGCCCTAAAACATACTCTTTTTCCCCAGGTCTGGTTGTAAATGCCAATCCCTAAGGGCTTGCCTCACCCACCTGTGCTAAAATGACACCCTGTCCTGCCATCACAGGCCACGTTACCCCATATCAGCTCTGGACCTAAAATGACACCCTGTCCTGCCATCACAGGCCACGTTACCCCATGTCAGCTCTGGACTCACTTTGCACAGTGTCAGTACAACTCACACAATGCAGCAAGTTAACTAAGCCATGTCCCCAGAATACCCTTCCCTGGGTAGTGCTGGGGTGGCGGGGGAGCAAGAGACATTTGCGCATGAGGTTAGGGAACGGAAGCAACAGCAGCTACGTGTTTGCCTTTAGAGTCCTCGTCCCACTCTGCTGCCTCATCTTAGTGGTGCGGAGCGAGCCCCATCACACCCCACATCAGCACTCTCCTTTCCCATTCCCCCAGCCCTGGCCAAGAATGCACAGCTCTACCGTAAAGGGTGCTAGCCTCTCCAGCAGGCCACCCCGGATGGCAAGGTTGGAGGTCACATATTCAGGTCCTCTTACCACACCCAGCTTTCCCTCCCTGCTGAACTGCAGCAACCCTAACCCCATATGTAGAAACCATAGTCTTGATTGCCACCCCATGGGTCCCACATTTGAGTCAGGGCTAATCCTGCAGAGCAGACTGAAGCCAGGGAGCCTGCCTTCACCTCAGTCCTTCTAGTGAGCTCACACTCAAAAGGCTTCTCACCACACTAGATCAGCAGTATCCCCACCACGCAAAACAGCATCTGCTATACTGTTAGGTGCCCAGTAGTTATGGAGGGCTGATGAGTACTGTTAGCTGACAGTCTGGTGAGTAAGAAGTCACTGGGGACAGGAAAAGATGATCAATCCATACAGACTGTGTGCTCGCCTGATACAGGCAGAGCCTGGAAATGCTCCAACTTCCTCCTCCTCAACTGCCTTTCAAGCTCCCCTCCAGCCCCCACCCCCTCCTCTCTCAGAATATGTCTCTTGTGACCTCCAGCCTATCCATTGATTTCTGAGCCCCCCCCCCACCTTTTTTTTTTTTGAGACAGGATCTCCCTTTAGTCCCAGCTGGCCTGGAGCTTGCTATGTAGACCAGACTGGCCTTGAATTCACAGAGATCTGCCTGCCTCTGCCTCCCAAATGCTGGGACTAAAGGCGTGCACCACCACGCCTGGCCCAAAAAGGTTCTTAGCCACCATGTGGGTGCTGGGAATCGAACCCGGGTTCTCTGCAAGAGCAGTCAGTGCTCTTAACTGCTGAGCCATCTCTCCAGCCCCAAGTTTTGCCTTTTGAGACGGCACCCGGAGCCTAGACCATGCCAGGCAAACACTCTGCCACTGAGCCATGCTCCTGGACCCAAGTCTTGCCTTTGATTTTTCTTCCCCAGACTCCTCCCCTCCAGCCAATCCTCACTCCTCTTTCTTCCCCATGTTCTCCTTCCAGTCCCACCTTAAGCAACTGTGCCCACAACAGCCCATCACTGACCTTACAAGGTCATAACCTCGAATCTAACTCCAGTCCCCACAGGTCTTCAGAGACCCCCCCTCTCCAATGGCCTGAGAAGATTGGGACATAGTAACCCAGTCCTGGAACACAGAAGCATCAAGTGGGGTACAGCATTGTAAGCTTATACTCTTTACTATTAAGAATCATTTCCAGAGGGGACTGGAGGGATGGCTCAGCGATTAAGAACACAAGCTATTCTTCCAGAGGACCGGGTTCTAGCCCCAGCACTCCCATGGCAGCTACCAACCATATGTAACTCCAGTGCCAGGGGATCCAACGCCCCCTTCTGGCTTGTAAAGGCATTACGAGCATGTGGTGCATTGACATACCTGCAGGCAAAACACACATATGTGTGAAATAAAAATAATAAATAAAAAGTTTTGAAAGAATCATTCCTAGCCCATTGCTAGGCCCAAGCCTACTGAGGCTGTGAACAGAACTCATGTGGGGAGCACCTGAAGCCACAGCCCTAGTCGCCAGTGGCACCCTGCTGCACCTCGGACTTAGGCTTAGGAGGACTCAAAGTTCTGCTTAATGAGGGTGTACCTGAACTAGTGCACAGGGGTAAGGACCATGCTTTCTGTATATTCCAAAGCCAAGGAAGCAGGCTGGGGTGCGTGGTGGAAGGCCAATGCGTGCCTCTGGGCTGGAAACACTGCGATCCAGCAAATGCCTGACTGAATTCCCAGGGGAGGAAGTAATGGGGGTGATGGGGGCTCCCAGCGATGCTGATGGAGACCCAGGGGGACATTCGTATGGGTGAAATCTTGTAAAATGTTCCTGCAAGGTCTTTGATAATTAGACCCAAGGGAGGACAACCAAATGCCGGTCCTTTTTAGGCCACTCTGTGGCAGTATGTTGTGCCCCTGGACACATGTCACAGCACATGATTGTGGCCCAGGAGAGCCTAGCTCACTCCAAATGCTGCCACTTCCCCAGCCACCCGAGCCGCTGCCTCTGCAGAGGGGCCATCTGGCCAGCACCTAGCACTCCTGTTCTGCGCTCACATTCACCCAGTGCTTGGTGGTTTCGAGTAATCCTCTCGGCTGCCCTTTCTCTACCTAACAAGTGACTAAAGGAAGTTTCCCTTTCTCCACCTAATAAGTGACAAAAGGAAGCTCAGAAACAGTCAACGACTAAACCAAAAACAGAGAGCCCATGAGATGCATGGTGAGATTCCAGCCCAGACACATCTGGCTGGAGGCTGACCTGATTCCACCCCTGCCCCACCTCCACCCCCACCCCCACCCTACCTCGCCATTCCAGCATGTTTTAGGATAATACTTTTTTTAAATATTTAACTTGTTCTTTTTATTTTATGCATATGAATATATTGCCTGCATGTATGTAAGTGTACCTGTGTTGTACAAAGTCTGCAGAAGTCAGAAAAGGGCATTGGATCCCCTGGAACTGGAGTTATGGACGGTTGTTAGCCATCCTGTGGGTGCTAGGAATTGAACCTGGGTCCTCTGCAAGAGCAGCCAGAGCTGCTCTTTGAGCCATCTCTCTAGCTCAAATAATGTTTTATTTTTGGGAGTCTTTTTTTGAGACAGGGTCTCCCTGTAGCCCCAGCTGGCCTGGAACTCACTCTGTAGACCAGGCTGACCTTGAACTCACAGAGATCCACCTGCCTCTGCCTCCAATAAATTTTATTGATTTACTGAATTATTTATTGAATTATTATTGAATTTATTAAATTATCATGAAGGCCAGAAGAGACTGTCTAAATCCCTGAAGCTAGATTTATAGGTGGTTGTGAGCCACCCAATCTGGCCAGCAAACTTGGGTCCTCTGAAAGAACAGCAAGTGTCCTTAATCACTGAGCCATCTCTCCAGCCCTGCATGATGCTTCTTTTTTTTTTTTTTGGTCTTTTTGAGACAGGGTCTCCCTGTAGCTCCAGCTGTCCTGGAACTCGCTATGTAGACCATGTTGGTCTTGAACTCACAAAGATCCACCTGCCTCTGCCTCCCAAGTGCTAGGATTAAAGGCATGCGCCACCATGCCCAGCCTGCATGATGCTTTTTGCAAAAAGCTGAGACTTAGATCCAAATGCAATTCAAGGTAAGGCACGCATGAGGCTTTCAATAACATAGTCTGTGTGCACCATTGGTGCTTAAAACATACAATGACACAGGGCTGGAGAGATGGCCTAGCGGTTAAGAGCACCGACCGCTCTTACAGAGGACCCGAGTTCGATCCCCAGCACCCACATGGCGGCCAAGAACCGTCTGAAACTCCAATTCCAGGAGATCTCCAGTTCCAGGGGAATCCGACACCCTCTTCTGACCTCCGCAGCATTGCACGACACGGGTGCACAGACTTGCATGCAGACAGTACATTCATACACATACAGAAATAAATAAAAATTAATAAAAAAAATTTTTTTAAACATACAATGACACGCTAAATGATGCAGTGTTCACTGTAGGTGCACTGTACTATGCACAGCCAATCACTTACAAGCTGCATGGAAAGGATGGCAAATTTGACCAAGGAAGATGCATGCCCCACGTTAGTGCTCACCAGCTCATCTTCACACTGGGTTACCAACCAAATAAGTTATCGTGTACCAAAAATAATAAGCTGTCATCTTAGTAGTGTCTGGGGACAGATTATATGACAGGTAGGGAGCAGAAATTCAGGGGTTGGAGAGAGTGGGGAAAGGCCCTAGGGAAAGTGGCAGAGGAGAGAGTAAGGGCCACAGAAGAAGGGTCATCAAATAAGGTGCAGGCCAGCCACTGCGCTGCAGCTTACAGGCCAATGACTGCATTTGACCCCAGGCTACTAAAACAAGTCTGGTGGTTGGACATACTGACGGTGATAATGATGTTCCGTGTACCACCCCTTCCTGCTTCCTTCTACGAGACTTCTGCTGGTTGTCTAACCCCACCTCTCTGTGTCCATAGCACCCCAAACTTGCCCTGTGATCCTAGTGTCTGGTTACCTGTCTGCCTTTCAAACCACAGACGGTCTAAACTCAGGCAGTCTGGCTCTAAGGGCTAATTATCTGTCAGCAGATTACTGCTTCACGGTTGATGAAGGCATGCACGGATGTATCTATGGGTCGATAGATGGAAAGACAGATGAATGACTGCATGGATGGATAGGGGTGGGAGATGGATTCCCACATGCATGGAAAATGAATGCATCCATGCATGGGTGGGTAGGTAAGTGGATGCATGACAAATGAGGGGAAAGAGTCTCAGACATGGTGGCAACATCTATAACCCTGGCACTCAAGAGTCTGAGGCAGAATTTTTCAGATGAGTTCAAGGCCAACCTGGGCTATGTAGCAAGATGAAAGGCAAGAGATGGTAAGACCTTCACAAAGATGGTTGTCATGGTCATTTAAAACAATATCCCAGCTGGGTGTGGTGGCGCACGCCTTTAATCCTAGCACTTGGGAGGCAGAGGCAGGCGGATCTTTGTGAGTTCAAGGACAGCCTGGTCTACAGAGTGAGTTCCAGGACAGCTGGGACTACAGGAAGACCCTGTCTCGAAAATACCAAAAATAAATAAATAAATAAATAAATAAATAAAAATAAAAATAAATAAAACAATATCCCAGACAGACCAGGAAAAATTAAATCAAAGTCTAGCAGACAGCCCTTCCACAGGGACCACCAAAAACCCAGAATCCTTAGAAATGAGAACACCTTACCATCCCTGTCCCCATCGCAACTCTCTCTCTCTCTCTCTCTCTCTCTCTGCCTGGGACAGAGTCACATGTATTGGCTGCAAGTGACTACATTCCAATTGGATTGGAGGTGTTATTGTGTGCCTACTATGTGCTTGGCCCAGCACAGCCATTTGCTGCCCAGCTGCCCAGCTGCCCAGCTTTCTCTGGTAAGCCACTGTCCGGGCCACTCGGCCAACAGAGCCAGATCCACTTACACAGCAGTTGGCATTTGCTTTGCTGTGAATGCCCTTGTCTCCCTGGATCCCAGGAGTCTGATGGTGACAGGGGTGATCAAAGTGATTCAGTTTCATTTCTGAAGTGGTCCGCCTGGGGAATTGTCATTGTCATCAGATGGTGACAGTTTATGACTGTGGGTATTTAAACAGCTTGGCTATTTGTTTCAATACACATCATATAAAATTATTAAAGTAACAGATGAAAGATGGAAGGCACAGCCTGGACCATTTAACAAAAGATAACCTGCAAGCTGCCATTCCAGTAAAGAAAAATATTGACCAGGGTGTGTTCCCAAGGTGTCTGGGTGTTAATTATGGAAACGGGTTCCTGTGGTTACCCTACTTACATCCAAACAGAAGGTGCTCTTGAGTCTGTTCTTCCCACTACTGTTGTTTGAGAGGAAATAAAGTTTATTCTTTCCTGATAATAAAGGCAGTACAGCCACATTGTAAAATAGCTACAGAAGGCCAGGGGTGTGGTCCAGTACCTGCCTAGCATGTGTGAGACTCTGGGGTCTATCCTCAGCACTGCAAAAATAATGAAGTAAAATAAATACTTAGAGCATTCAGGGAAGTGAGGGCTGAAGGCAGGAGAATTAAAAGTTCCAGGCCAGGGCCAGTGATATGACTCAGCAGGTAAAGGAGCTTGCAGCCAAGTCCAAGGACCTGAGTTTGATCCCTGGAACCCACAGGTAGAAGGAGAGAACTAATTCCCAAAAGTTGTCCTATGGACTCCACACATGTACCATGGAACATACACACACACACACACACACACACACACACACACACACACACACTAAATGCTTAATAATAAGCAGCTTAAGATAGCCACACAAACACTCACCCAGTCCCACCTAGCTGTGTGATGTTTTTATCTGTCAGTTCATTTATAATAAAATTAATTTATAAAAGTTTAAATAAAAAAATAATAATAATAAAAAGGTTAAATAAGCTGGGTCTGGTGACCCATGCCCTTAGTCCCAGCACTCGGGAGGCAGAGGCAGGTGGATCTCTATGAGTTCAAGGCCAGGCTGGTCTACATAGTGAATTCCAGGCCAGCTGGGGCTACAGGAATACTCTGTCTCAAAAAGATAAATAAGTAATAGATAAATTGTACATGCATAATAAATTAATAAATAAATTTTCTAGACCAGACTAGGCTATTAAAGCCTCTCTCGGGGCTGGAGAGATGGCCTAGCGGTTAAGAGCGCTGACCGCTCTTACAGAGGACCCGGGTTCGATCCCCAGCACCCACATGGCGGCCGAGAACCGTCTGAAACTCCAATTCCAGGAGAACTCCAGTTCCAGGGGAATCCGAGACCCTCTTCTGACCTCCGCGGCATTGCACGACACGGGTGCACAGACTTGCATGCAGACAGTACATTCATACACATACGGAAATAAATAAAATTAATAAAAAAAATTTAAAAAAAAAAATAAAGCCTCTCTTAAAAACTAAAAGAAGGGGCTGGAGCAATGTCTCAGAGGTTAAAATCACTTGCTGATCCTGCAGAGGACTGGAGTTTGGTTCCCAGCACCCACATCACAGCTAACAACCATCCATAATTCCAGTTGTAGGAGAATCCATTGCCCTCTTCTGACCTCCAAGGGCATTGCGCAACACGTGTACTTACATACATGCAGGCAATACACTCATACACATAAAATAAAAATAGTAAATAAAACTCTTTTTTGGTCCTTTTGAGACAGGGTCTGCCAGCTGGCCTGGAGCTCACTATGTAGACCAGGCTGGCCTTGAACTTAAAGAGGCTTATCTCTGCTTCCCCAAAGCTGGGTTTAAAGGTGTGCGCCACTACAGCCAGCCCATAAAACATTTTTAAGAAGAAAAGAAGACAAAAAAACAAAAAAAAAGCCGGGCCTGGTGGCGCACACCTTTAATCCTAGCACTTGGGAGGGAGAGGCAGGCGGATCTTTGTGAGTTCAAGGCCAACCTGGTCTACAGAGTGAGTTCCAGGACAGCTGGGGCTACAGGGAGACCCTGTCTCAAAAAGACAAAAGAAGAAGAAGAAGAAGAAGAAGAAGAAGAAGAAGAAGAAGAAGAAGAAGAAGAAGAAGAAGAAGAAGAAGAAGAAGAAAAGAAGGGGCTGGAGAAATGTTTCCGCAGTTGAAAACACTGGCTGCTCTTGCAGAGGACCCAGGTTTGATTCCCAGCACCCACATGGCAGCTACCAACCATCCATAACTCCTTTTCTAGGGGATCTGACACTGTCTTCTGACCTTCACTGGCATTGCACAACACAGGTGCACTTACAACATGCAGGCAATGCACTCGTACACATAAAATAAAAATAATAAGTAAAACTTTTTTGTATTTTTTGAAACAGGGTCTCCCTGTAGCCTAGCTGGCCTGGAGCTCACTATGTAGACCAGGCTGGCCTTGAACTCACAAGAGATCTACCTGCCTCTGCTTCCTGAGTGCTGGGATTAAAGGTGTGTGCCACCACACCCAGCTCCTGAAATACTATTTTTGAGACGGGATTTCACATAGCCCAGCCTGTCCTCCAAGTAACTGAGGCTGGCCTTGAACTCCTGATCCTCCTGCCTCCACCGGCCAAGTGCTGGGATTACAGGCATTCACCACACCCAGTTCCAAAATATTATTTTTAATTGTTGCCAAATATTCCAGGTGGGTGGACTAGTTCCCTTAATTATATTTTTCTGGATTTTTCAGGACTCTGTGCTTTACACAGCACAGTGACTGAACCTCCACAGAAGAAAGGTGTGTATGCTTCCCAGAGAGAATGTACCCACAATGGGCCTACAGCGGCAAAGCTGGCCCCAACTCCTCACCTCGCCTCGAAAGCAACAATTCCTGGGCTCTTCCCCACCACCTCCCATGAAACAGCAAGCCTGGAATTAGGACTTGTGGAGACTCCCACTTGGAACCAAATATATCACAAACAAATCCCTGCCCGCCTCCAGGGAGACAATGTGGGCGGTCTGCCTGTGCTGTGTCCACAGGGGACAGATACCTGACCCCCACCACACCTGCCGGCCTCAGATGATGAGTTTTCTGTACCAGAGAACTGTCATCTAAAGAACTTCTGACACTGGCAAACTGCATACGCAAGAGGTCGTTACTATTATCACATTAACTCAACAACATTCTCCTGAGGACTGCCATGTGCCTGACATTTGTGGGAAGCCCTGGAGATATGAAGACAAACAAGAGAGTTCCAGCAGCTGTCCCCTGAGGGAAACATGGTCTGATGGAGGAGGACAGTCTGGGACAGAGGGAAGCAAGTGGCTGTGGGAGCCTAAGGAAGGGACCCTGTTCAGGTAGAGGGCTCTCACGGAAGGCTTCCTGGAGGTGGTGTTATCTCAGATGACACCTGCCAGTGATCTTAACCAAAAGGCTGAGAAGCGATTCAGTGGAGCCCTGGAGGCCAAGCAGGATTCGGGTAAATGGGAAGGGCAGTAGCTGAGGCATAAGAAGACCATTCTAAAAAGAATAATGTGGCCAGGGCACTGTTCACGGGATCAGTAAGAAGCTGAGGGAGAGGACATGGACAGTCGTGTGACACTCTTCCTGGAGAAACGTGAATAAACGTCTCCTCACTCCAGATAGGGAGCTGACAGACCAAGGTATGGAGACCACCAAAGTCCAACTTGCTGAACTGAATTTTACTGAGGTTACTTCCAGGAGTGTGGGGTAGGGGTCACTCTCAGGAGCAAAAATGACTCACAAACACGGGTGACAGCTCAGGACAGCAGGAAACCTGGAGAGCACTGCACAGGCTCGACAGCTTAAAAATGCCTGTACTCATAGATCATCACTTATAGCTAAAAAATGAAAAAAAAAAAAACTGAGAGAAAGATGCAGGACAGTTATGGCAAAATGCATGATCTGGGATGGGGTGGGGGTAGGGGGGAAGGGAAAGGGAAATATGCCTGAACTGAATTGGAAAATGATGTATGAAATGCACAAAGCATCAATAAAAATAAAATAAAATAAAATACCCCCCTTATCGCCCCACAGCTGACAAGGTTTCTTTTTGACAGGCCAAGAGCAAAGGAGATAGTATGTTAGTTTTGTGTCCATGTGGACACACGGGCGTAGAGATGCTCAGCACATGTGTAAATAGCTTTAAGGTGTCTTTTCAGGCACGGTGGTAACCAGTAAACTCCAGCTGTCAAAGAACTCCAAACCTCATTTTTCTGTGTTTGATAGGTCTGAGTTCAAAATCTTTGTGTCTGGCTTTGTGCACTAATGACTTTTAAATTCTTACTGTCTTCTGCAATATTTTCTCTCTTAACCTCAAATNCCTGGAACTGGAGTTCTCCTGGAATTGGAGTTTCAGACAGTTCTCAGCCACCATGTGGGTGCTGGGGATCAAACCCAGGTCCTCTGTAAGAGCAGTTGGCGCTCTTAACCACTAGGCCATCTCTCCAGCCCCTGAGTCCTTTTTTAAAAGACCATTTTCTTTATTTTTTTTTTTAAGATTTCATTTATTGCCAGGCATGGTGGTGCACACCTTTAATTCCAGCACTCGGGAGGCAGAGGCAGGCAGCTCTCTGTGAGTTCAAACCCACCCTGGTCTACATAGTGAGTTCCAGGATACCTGCTGCTACAGGACACCCTGTCTCAAAAAGACAAAAAACAATTCTTTATTATTTTTTATATGTATGGGTATATTGCTTGAATATATGTAAGTGCATCTGTGTTATGGGATGTCCATGGAGGACAGAAAAAGGGATGGGATCCCCTGGAACTGGAGCTATGGGTGATTGTTAGCCTCCATGTGTGTGCTGGGAATCGAACCCAAGTCCTCTGTAAGAGGAGTCAGTACTCTTAACCATTTATCCACCTCTCTAGCCACAAGATTTATTTTATTTTAATTATGTGTTTAATTATTTTAATTATGTGCCTTTGGGTCTATGTGTAACTAAGGGGGGTAACCCTACCTGCTGTGGAATCCTGGACTGTGTAAATGGTAAAAAGGAGCTGAGCAGCCTTGTCACTCTCTCCTTCCTGGTTGTGACTTTGGTGTGATCAACTTCCTGTTGTCTTGACTTCCCCTTGAGCTGTGAACTACAATAAACCCTCTTTTTTCCCTTAAGTTGATTTTGTCAGAGCATTTTATCACAGCAACAGGGAAAGTAATTAAGACACCCTGTAACCTGTACCCCTATCCTGGGGGCACCCCAAAACCCAGGCCTGAGCATGGGTCCCTGAAACTCTTAAGGACAGAGCCTGATATTTACTGAGTGTGGATTGGGTGCTGGGCACTCACCCTGATGGTTCCTGGTCCAGCAAACCTCTGACACTGAGATTCATGGAGCAAGTTCCCAGGCAAGGAACAGAAACCTGAATTAGTAAGCTGCAGTCAAGAGGAGACCAAGAGGAATAACCAGCTGGATGCCCTCAGAAGTGACAATGAGATCACCGCCTCTGTGTGTTGGCTTGCTGAGATGTGCACCCAAAGAACATAACATTTAGACCATATGGCAGCCGCTTAGACTCCGAGACTGCACTGACCCTCCCTACGCCCGGCAACTGCTGAGTCCCAGAGGTCTGGACTGGAGCTGAGTCAAATCTGAAATCTCTCCAAATTCATCATGGAAGAGGATGGGTCCCATCCCAGGCACCAGGCATGTTTCATTGACCAAGCTGCTTACTTAGGTCAGACTCTGAGAAGCTATGCTTTCTAGCTCGGCCTGGATTTCTGGTAGTAAACTCCCTGCCCACTGGTTATTCTCTGGGCATCTCAGAAATGTCTCTACAGCTGTCAGCACCTCTCTGCCCAGTGGTAGAAGCACAGTCAGGTTCCAGTGGGCCAGAGAAACTGGCCAGAGCACTCCCCAGTCTTCAGTAGGAAAGCAAGGGACAAGGCCTGCTGGGTGACTCCACACACAAGAACCCTTTGCTGTTTCTTCCCAATGACTGGAGATCTGTAGACCTGCTAGAATCCATGGAGTTGTATTTGTTTCCTCCCCACAGATACTTAGACACTGTTCTAGAGTTAGCAGCAAACAAGACATCCATGCCCCTGGGATGCTTCCCGCCTCTCGTGCCTGTCTTCCTATTCACACTCAGATGTTTCCCGGTATCCCTGGCCTGGACCCACTAGATAACCCCCACAGTGACCATCATAAATGTCTCCAGATGTTGCCAAGTCCCTTGGAGCCCAAAGTCAGCCCCCACTGAGAACTGACCCTCTAAACTGACCCTTGAGGGGCCAGGGATGTAGCTTAATTGGTAGTGTGCCTAGCATACACAAAGCCCTGGGTTCAATCCCCAGAACCGAGGAAACTGGATGTGGTGGTGCGTGATAATTCCAGCACTTGGTAGGTAGAGGCAGGAGTATCAGGAAGTCAAAACCATCCTTGGATATATTATGAGTTCAAGGTCAGCCTGCAATATAGGAGACTCTGTCTACAAACAAACTAAGCCTGGAGTTTCTATTTCCACAGTCCCTGTTATCTGACTCACACTCCGCCTTCCTCCCAACCACTCCCCAAAGGACCTACTCTGGATCAAGCAAAACTTGAATTTGCTAACCTCTGTCCCCTGCTCTTGAACCCCTATGAAGAGTTATTTCCCAACTCTTTCTTCAAAATTTTAAGTGTGCTAAGGTTGGAGAGATGGCTCAGCAGTTAAGAGCATTGGCTGTTCTTGCAGAAAACCTGGGTTCAAATCCCAGCACCCACGTAGCAGCTAACAACCATCTACAACTCCAGTTCCAGGGGATCTGACACCCTCTTCTGTCCTCCAAGAGCACTGCATGACCGAAGTACACTTACATACATCCAGACATAACACTCCTATGCATAAAATAAAAACAAATTAGCCAGGCATGGTGGTGCATGCCTTTAATCCTAGCACTCAGGAGGCAGAGGCAGGCAGATGTGAGTTCAAGGCCAGCCTGGTCTACAGAGTGAGCTCCAGACCAGCTGGGGCTACAGGGAGACCCTGTGTCAAAAAGACAAAATAAATAAATAAATAAATATAAAAATAAACTAAAAATTTTAAGTGTGTGTGTGCCTGTGTGTCTGTGTGTCTGTGTAGGTTGGAGGACAGCATTAGGGAGTCCATTCTCTCTTTCCACATTGGGTTCCAGGGATCAAATTCAGACGCTTTTACCCACCAAGCCATCTTCCTGGTCCAACACCACCTCTGCCCTTTCTTCCAGTCTAGAGCACGCTGGCACCTAGTCCTCACAAATGAGGCACTCAGTCTATGTTGGGTGTAACCGTAGCAAACACATCTGTTCTCTCCTTCTAGGCCTCGCCTACCAACTGCAGACAGGAGGAACGTGAGGGCGAGAGCTGTGTCTGACTCACACATGTGTTCCCAGCACTCAGGACTGGTGCTTTACCTTTTAAGGACAGTTGTGACAGGTGTAACTGGATACAGACACGTGGTACCTGTGGAAGGCCACAGGTGAGGAGGTCTTGAGGCCTGAACAAATGGCTAGAATTGAAAAGCGTGGGCAAGGCCCAGCTATTTCCATTTCTGGTTCCCTCTGGAGAACGGTTCCCTCTGGAGAACCGGTCGGTCCTCAACTCCTCAAGGCCTCAGTTTCCCAGTGAGTATGTGGAGATAATCTATGATGTCCCTAAGTGGTAGGACTGCTGGCAGAATTAAACACATGCAGAATGCTTAGTACTATGGTTCATGGCAGAAATTAAAGCCCACATAATGGTGACATTGTCTACAGATAAAATACAGAGACCACTCTGAGGCTTTTCTTCCTTTCAATGTTCAGATGGGCCAACCTTTCTGTTGGCACTTCCTGGTACATCCTACTCAATGCAAAGCTGTATCTTTTCTTTCTCAGCCGTTAAGTTGGTGACATTTTGACCTGTTGGAACATACAAATCTTTTCCCGTAGTTTTAAGATTTGAATTGCAAGGTTTTTGACAAAAAAAGTTTCATATCTATCTGTATCCCCCCCGCATCATGGATTAGCATACCATCCAAACATCTATGTCTATAACAAAGTAACCTATGATAACAATTGGTACTGTTTAAATACCTATATATCTAAATGCTTGTGCTTCATTAGTAGGATCGAAAGGTTATTCCTGGACAAACTGTCAGCTCATGAAAGGAAACAGCCAGAGTTGACCAGAGACCAAGACAACAGCTCCAGAGAAAGTAGACTGTTTCACTTCTCATCCACCTGTGCCCCTTTTCTAAGCCCAGGGAACAATCTGCGGAAGAGGGGGCATGGTAGAATGTAAGGGCTGTGATTGGGGTGAATGGTGAAACTACAGCAATATAGCCTGCACTCATTTGATCGACTTGATTGAACATACAAGCCCTCCCCCTGCTGGATGGTGGGACCAAGGGGCTGTGTGGGTTTGGGCACAACTGCTTGCAAATTGGTTTTACAAGAAGGATGCTTGTACTCATAAATTATCACTTACTGCTAAAAAATGAAAAAAAAAAACTGCTCGAAAGATGCAGGACAGTTATGGCAGAATGCATGATCTGGGATGGGGTCGGGTGGGGCGGGGGGAAGGGAAAGGGAAATATGCCTGAACTGAATTGGAAAATGATGTATGAAATACACAAAGCATCAATAAAAAAGAAAAATACAGAGACCACTCCTCCACATCACTGTGTGGATGCTGATGTTCACAGTGTGTGCACACGACACAGCGCTGTGCTTCCAGGTGAAGGAAGTTCTCCTTTCCCTGGCTCTCCCTAAGACCTAACACCTTGGACTTCTTGGACAGTGAGAAAGGGAGTGCTGCTGAAACCAGAATATGGAGACACTGCAGGGGCAGGGAGGACAGGGAGGGCAGGCAGAGAGAGGAGGCTGGGCAGGAGGCCTCCGGGAGGCTGCCAGCCATGGTAAATAATTCACACAGATGAACTGGAGATAGCGCTGTGCCTGTTGGGGGATTGGGCCAGGTCGCCGACGCTCAGACGTCAGGGGGACTTGTGGTCTCTCCTTTCTGCAAAAGAAAAATTCTTGTGGCCTTGGCTGCCAGGAAAGCACAGTCCCAGGTGCCGGCTCCGGGCCACTCCCCGTACTGAGGGAGGGAGCTCCCCGGAACAGCCCTACAGGGCAACGGGCTGGGCCACCACCACCTCCACCCAGCCGTCGCCATGGCAACGGGTAGGGCCTGGTCCAGGGTTCACAGCCAGGCCAGGCGATCCTCAGCCTCCCCTCCCCCGCGGGAGGACAGGCATTTTACAATCCAGGAGTTAAAAGATGCAAAAAGCAGTCAGTCCTACTGTGAGACCCTCCTGGAACGCGAGTCCATGAGCACCGGCGACCACCCTGCCAGGGTTCTAGTCCAGGTGGTAGGCAGGTGACAGTGCTGCTCCATGCCTCAGTGTGCCTTATCTGTAGAATGGGGTGCTAACAATAATAACTACTCTAAAGAATTGCTGTGGAGATTCAGTGAATTAAACAGGCAAGGTGCAGAGAAGTTACTGATCTGCAGCCAGCAATGAGTAAATATTTTCTACATTGAGAAATGGAGTCTCAGAGAGACAGAATACGCTTGCGGGAGCTGATGGTCACACAGCATAGTCATACTGGCAGACTTGGGATTGAAAAGAGATGATGAATCCTTGGCCCGGCTCTCAGGGTAAATAGTGACAGCGTGATACTGGGGTTCCCCTAGGAGTTGCCTGCACTTCCCCTGGGCCCACCCCCACCTCTTCAAGTTCAGTCAGTGAAAGATCAGGCACCAGATATGGAGATTCCTGAACCTTAAGAGACTTCCTTTCAACCAGCCCTGTCTCTCCAGTGCCAAGTACTGGCCCCACCCTCCACACGCCTGCCAGAGAAACTGTTGAATGGATATGGACTTAATTAATGAATTCATTAGGTTCATCTCTTCTAGGAAACACCCTCCCCTCCCGAAGGAAACACATGAAGCCCTTGGCCACCCAGCTCTCTGCTCCACAGGGCATCTCTTCCCTGGACCACTTCCTGTCACCTCTGCCTGCCCTCCCCCATCCCACCCTCCCATCAACCATTCTCTTAGGATTTCCCAGGGCACAGTTTCCGGGTCCTGTCCTCAAGCAGCCTGTCCTCCCTGACTTCCTCCCCCACTTGGTGACCTTTTGTCCTCAAAACAGCTGCTTCTGGGTCAAGGGCCCAAGCTTGAGGTTCCAGAGGTGTGTATTTCCCCCGAGTTAGGGACAAACCCCTATAGTAAGGGGTGCCAAGGGGCACCAGATCCAAGGATGGGGGACCAAGTGGGGAGGTGGGAGAGACCCCACCACTGTCTTTCTGTACTCTTGATCCCTCTGAGGAGGGGGCTGGATCTTTGGACATAAGATCTTTGCCCCCAGGGGCCACCCCTTGGGCTCTAGCCCAGCTGCCAGGTTTCCTGGGTTACCGGTGTAGCCTGGGATTTATTTTTGCATATGGTTTGAGAGAATCTCTGCTGCTGAATAAGGACAGCATGCCCCCCCCTTCCTTCCCTCCAATAGGCAGATTGTATAAACCAGAGCAGCTGCCTGAGGGTTTCCAAGAAAAAAAATCCTGCACAGTTTCTAACCAGGGTGACAGTTTCTCCACAGGAAGTTGCTTTTATTAATTTTTTTAAATCTCTTTTCTTTGTACAGCTCCATCTATTGGTCATCAGGCTGCACTGTGGGGATTTTGTAAATCATGCAGCCCCCCCCCACATCTGCCCAGAACTCATAATTTTTCTGAACACTAGCTTGCCCATCAAGGAGGCAAAGGCAGAGCTACTGGAAAACAGCTTACTCGACTACCTGTGGGGATGGCTGTCGGAGTCTGGAGGCAGCTGTGCCCCTGCAGAAGCATGGGCTTTGCCCAGTGAGCACCTTCCAGAAGATGCAGGCTAGAAAGGGAAGAAAAATGGAAACTTGGAAGCCATTATTCTCACTAACCCTGTTACCTCAGCCAGATGACCCAGGACAGAACAACAGTCTCTGTCACACCAGGGTGGGCCCCTGATGCCGTGTGGATATGGGGTATATTACCTCTATAGTCCTCACCCCAACATCCATCACCCTACCCAAACCATTGAAAAATATCAATCACTAATTGGGGTTGGGATGTTGCTCAGCTGGTAGAGTACCTGTCTAGCATACCCAAAGCCCCGAGGTACACTCCAGTAATCCCAGCACTCAAGAGGTGGAGACAAGGGGGTCAGATGTTCAAGGTCACCCTTGATTACATATCAAGTTCAAGTCTAGTGTGAGCTACCTGAGACACTCTCTCAAAACAAAACACCCTAAAAAATCACTCCAGGGGCTGAAGAGATGGCTCAGCTGTTAAGAGCACTGACTACTCTTGCAGAGGACCAAGAGTTGGTTCCCAGTTCTGATATGGAGGCTAACCACCATCCTGATTCCAGTTCCAGGGGATCTGACACCTTCCTCTGACCTCCATGGCATTGCATGACACAGGTGCACTTACATGCATGCAGGCAATGCACTTAAACACCTAAAATAAAAATAATGAATTTTTAAAGCTCTCCAATTGAAAGCCAGCCTACAAAACAGCAGTGGTCCATCAACAAGAGAAATCTGAGAAACTAGCACAGTCAAAAGGAGCTCAAGGAAGCATGATGTCCAATTGTAATGGCCCTCTGCGGTGAAATACAGGAAAAAGACAGAGAGCATTAGGTAAAAACTAATAAAATCTGGGTGGCTATGGGGTTTATTTACTAACTGCGATTCCACATTGGCTTCTCAGTTGGACAAAATTTGCCAGAGTGGTGCCAGGTGTTAACAACAGCGGACACTAACTCAAGGTTTATATGGCAATTCTACATTGTCTCCCCAACTTTTCACCTTTAAATTTTTTATCACCTTCTTTTAGGGGAGGGGGGCATGCATGCCTTGGCACACATGAGGTCAGAGGACAACTTACAAGAATCAGGTTCCCGGCTGGAGAGATGGCTCAGCGGTTAAGAGCACCAACTGCTCTTCCAGAGGATCCGGGTTCGATTCCCAGCACCCACATGGTGGCTAAGAACCATCTTTAAGCCGGGTGTGGTGGCACACACCTTTAATCCTAGTACTCAGGAGGCAGAGGCAGGTAGATCTTTATGAGTTCAAGGCCAGCCTGGTCTACAGAGTGAGTTCCAGGACAGCTGGGGCTACAGGGAGACGCTGTCTCGAAAAGCCAAAAAAAAAAAAAAAAGAAAGCAACCCAACCAAAGAGCCAGGTTCATCCGTTCCCAGAACAAATCAGCACTTCATGGCTCCCACTAGAGAAGGAAGACTTCCAGCAGTCTGGGTGGGTGGAGAAGCTGAGTGACTTCTCTAGACCCTGCCTCTGGGGAGCAAATACACAGATTCACATAGGAGATTTGGGAAACTGATGGAGATCATGAAAGGTAGGGTGACTCCCCAAACCATTCTCATCCACAGCTGCTCCTCCACACTCCCACCTTTCCACCCCAAAGAGGCCACCACTGTCCTTGAGTGCAGTAGCCAATACCTGTCTGCAAAGCAATGACACTCCACCCATAAGAACGTCTACACTGACTTGGGTCATCCATTGCCTGCCACACAGCAAGCACTTCTTAGGTGCTCATATTAAAGGCCATCACTGAGCATCAGGCTGTGTGATAGAGAGGTGGAAAGCTCCATGTAACCTTTCCTGAAGATTAGCATCATCAGTTTATAGAACAAGAAGCCCAAAGAGCTTGAGAAATGACCCGGGTCACAGTCAGAAGGCAGAGGATCAAGATTTAAAATCCTTATCATCTAAGTCCTAAATCTAAATACCCTCTGAAGTCTATTTCCCCCCTTGCAAGTTAAGGCCTCCTTCTAGGTGGGCCTTGAACACCTGCCAATCACTGCCTACTCTGAAGAGATACCCTAACTAGGCTCATCCTTTCATCTGTGGCCTCTGGACAGCAGTCTTCAACCCTCTTTGTTTTAAAATTTAATTTTCCAGCATGTCCCCCCCACACACACACACTTAGAGGTGCCTTCTAATATTCCTGCAGCCTGTCAGCCTGGACAGGCCATGGAGCAGAATCCAGGGAGATAGATACTTATTAGAAGTATTCAATTAGTATTCAATTAGTTAAGTTTGAAGAATGCAGCCCTGGATGTTCTGGTTGATGTTGGGAGGGGAGGTTTAGAGACACCCTCCCCCACCTTGGTCTTTTAATAGCCTTTTCTATATTTATTGCTGCCTCTCCAGATACTTCAAACATACCCAGCACTTGGTATAATTTGATATCTGCCTTCACCACAGATGTTTCTCTGATGCTATAGTATATTTAAGAGATTTATTTTCCTTATTGCAGAATAGAGACCTTGGGAAAGGCAGACTCTGTCTTTCCAGGCTGAGGACCTGCCTTCACTTCCCAGTGGCCTACAGCAGGAACACTTTAATCCATCACTTATTAAAATGGACCTGCGGCCTTGGCCCAGGGTGCCGGGCAGCTCCGGGCATGAGCTGACTGCACCCAAAGGCTGTCCCCTTTTGACCCCTGATGTAGTATGTTGTGTTGACCCCTGATGCAGTATGTTGTGAAGAATGGAGGTTTGGGCAGAGTTTCAAAACAACATACTAACAAAAGGATCTTTAAAGGCCGAAGAACAAAGGCTGAATCGGGGACATAGCCAGGGTCTGGGGTCAAATGATTCTACATTTTCATCCTGGTTCTGGGTTCTAATCCTGCCTCTGTAACTTACGGGCCAAAGCACTTACTGGAGTTACTTGCCCTTTCTGAGTCCTGCTTTGTAACAGTACAGCCAGGGTAACAGAAGCACCCATTCCATAGGGCTGTTAGAAGTCTGGCTTTCAGTAAAAGCTCAGTTAACATCGCTGCTGTGTGATCCTTTTTGCTTCCCTGTGGCCTCAGCTTCTTTGCTTGCCGGTAAGTGCATGGCTCTGGGTTCCCAGGGCTGCCGACATGATCACATGAGAAGAGGGATGGTAAAGTGCTCAGTAATTGCATAGTGCTCTGATCAGGTACATGGTAATCACTCTAGGCTGCAGACAGAACCTGCACCTCCCCAATCTTTTTTTTTTTTGTATGTGTATGAATGTACTGTCTGCATGCAGGTTTGTGCACCCATGTCGTGCAATGCCATGGAGGTCAGAAGGTGTCGGATTCCCCTGGAACTGGAGTTATTTTTTTTTTTTTACTTTTTTTATTTCGTTTTTATGAATGTACTCTGTATGAATGTACTTACTGTCTGCATGTAGGTTTGGGCACCCATGTTGTGCAATGCCTCAGAGGTCAGAAGAGGGTGTCAGATTCCCCTGGAACTGGAGTTAAAAGGTGCTGGGCATCAAACCTGGGTCCTCTGTAAGAGCAGTAGGCACTCTTAACCACTAGGCCATCTCTCCAGCCCTCGAACTGGAGTTAAAGATGGTTCTCAGCCGCCATGTGGGTGCTGGGGATCAAACCCGGGTCCTCTGCAAGAGCAGTTGGCGCTCTTAACCACTAGGCCATCTCTCCAGCCCCCCCCAAACAATCTTATAATGTGCCTTCTACCTCTCTTAGCAGATTGGGGTATGAACCAAATTGGGCCCCATACTAAATCTTTACCCAGTATCCCTTGTTTTTCTAGGAAGAAAGTTGGTGGAATTCCTGGGCTCAGTGGGGTCTATAGACCTTCAACTCCAAAGGGGAGTCCCTGGGGTCAAGGGGAAAAAGGAGTCAGGTCAAGAACAGGGCCATGTGCCTGGGGAAATGAAGCTGGCATCTGCAAGCATCCGCAGGCTGGTACTGCCAGTTCCAGCTTCCTCATCAGTCCCAATAACAAGCACAGGATGAGGAGCTCTAGGCTGAGACCTGCTGAGGCTGCCAGTCTTCAACTGCCTGGGAAGGGGGATGAGACATCAGCCCTCCCCTCCAGCCCCATTATAAAGCCCCCCTTCTGCACCCCCTCCTGTAGGGACTCTTACCTGATGTCTGAGTCACATTCAGGCTCCTGTCACTGTGAGCTGTGTTGTGACTCCCTGGCTGACAGTTTTACAACAAACACATTAAAAACTCCAGGCAGAGTTCTACATACATAACAACTCTGGAGAAAAACCTTTCCCTTCTTTAGCCAAAATGCTTCTCCCACGCTCTCCTCCCCCAGCCCTGGCCCACCACCATTAACTCTCCCCAGCTGAAGAGTGGCACTCCCTCCCCATGCCACCCAACAAGCTTTTCCCAGGGGTAATTGGAAGCAGGCTGTTGCAGGTGCCTGAGACCTCCTGGTTATGGATCCCAAAGAACAGAGTTCATGCTCAAGCAGGCACCAGTGAGATCCAGAGGTTACAGTGCAGGAAAAGAGCACAGTGCATCCACTGTGGCCTGATACTGAAGGCTCCTGTGTACTGAGTGTTGCTATTCCTCCCCTTGCACCTAAGAGGCAGGAGCAGAGTTACATGCACTTTAGAAATTAGGCGACCCAGGCTTGCAAAAGTTTAAGGACTTGAATTTCAGAAAACTAGGAAGTCAGAGCTGGAAACTCAATCCAAGTCCAGCCTCCCAACATTACTTTTTTTTTTTTCTTTCTTTTTGAGACAGGGTCTCCCTGTAGCCCCAGTTGTCCTGGAACTCACTCTGTAGACCAGGCTGGCCTTGAACTCACAAAGATCTGCCTGCCTCTGCCTCCTGAGTGCTAGGATTAAAGGCCTGTGCCACCACATCCGGCCCCAACATTACTCTTAACAAGACTGACTGCTCCCCTGCCCCAACAGGACGGCCTCAGCGAAGTAGGGGGACCCAACTTGCAAAATCCAAAACCCACTGAAAGGGCCCTTCTCCAAGGATGGTCTGGCGCATCTAGCCCATCAGAGCCCACCCACAGATGCCTGCCCCCCAGACCAACACCACCACCTCCTCATCCTAGTCTGCCACAAGCAAGTTCCCAAGAACAAAAGCCAAGGAAAGAGAGGAGACACAGGAACCGTTCTTTATTATACATGGGAGAAATAGCCCTGTGTGCTGGTTCAAGGTGCAACATACAGAATATCGAATTAAGAAAAGGGGGGACTGGAAAGGGAAAGGGAAAAGGAACCTCTTAAGGTCCAAAGTTGCAAACAAACAAACAAAAAAAAAAAAATGGTAAAAGATTCCTCACGCAAGAGGCATTTTTGCAAATACCATGCAAAACAGGCAGCTGGTGTGCCTTAAGAGAATCCCTATAAATAACAGAAAGGACACTCCAAGCATTCCTGTACGTGGACTCAGAGCACAAGGAAAAAAAGAAACCAAAATGCCTTTTGGCATTTCAAGATATTTGGCACTCTTGTGATTACATTTTTTTTTTACAGTCCATTAAAGAGAATAAAGTGACGCAATATTAGAGAAAGAAACAGGCGGGCTCACACAACTGACTGCAGGGGGGGTCAGAAAAAAGCTCAAGCATTTTTTTTCTTTGTTTTTCATGTTTTTGTTTTCTTCTGACATATAAAATGTGTCCATTTGTATTAACCTGGGCAAAGAGCTTGCAGAACAAAGAAACACACAAGCTTTACAATTCGTTTTCTTAAAACCAAAGATTCTTTCTACCCATCATTCCTTAGAAAAGTTTTCTTCTTGTTCTGAAAACTTCATAAGATGACCAAAGTATCTACAGAGATCACCTCTCCCTTCTGCTTTTGTGCATTCAATGATAAACAACATTAAAAAAAAATAAAATAACTGGACAGCGTGTCACATCCAAGCGCACAGGATCATTTTTTTTTCGAGATTAAATAATGTAAACATTGGGAACAGCCAAATCAGCAGAGAATACACCCCAAAATACTTGGTGCTGCTGCTTCGGAAAGGGGTTCAAAATCCAGAACTATAATTGCGCAATATTCACCATATATATAAAAAGAAACATATTAATTTGACAAATAGCTGCAACTGAGACTTCTTTTTTATTTCATTATATGTGTGTATATAGTGATTTTTATTTTTTATGTAATTTTTAAATTTTTATTTTTGTAGAGGAGCCCAGAGCTTTCCTCCTCCTCCTCCTCCTCCTCCTCCTCCTCCTCCTCCTCCTCCTCACCACCACCACATCTCATCTCTCTCCCAGCCTGACAGGAGATACAGGTTGTTGATTTCATCGTAGGTAGCAAGCTAATAATAAATTTCAAAGTGCTTTCTCTTTATCATAATTTTTGCCAGTAACTGTGATGGCCGGTCACTCTTCTTGTTCTTTCCCTCAACTCATTGTCTTTGAGGAGTTAGACACCAGGGGGTGCCTTGTCCGTCATATTTTTCAGCACGTCATCAATCCTGTCATCTTCAATAACAACTGCAAAAAAAAAAAAAAAAAGAAAAGAAAAAAGAAAGAAGGGAGAAGGGGGAAGAAGAGAGAGGTGAGTGAACTTGGGCCTAGCCAGGGTAATCTTAGATATTTTGTCCATCTCCAGTAAGGAGTATAGAGAAGGGGAGGACGAAGAGCTGCTCACTGCAGAATGAAAGCAGCCCAGTCCTCCTCTACTACTATCCTGGGGTCCCTTCCCTGCCTAGCTCAGAACTGCCCCACCTCTCCACCTGCATCCCAGTTGGATTCTGAGAAAGGAGGAAAAAAAAAAAGCAAGTAAAGATGGAGCTAGCCCAGCTGCCCGGCTGCAACCCGGGTGCGCAGTGGCCCTGTCGTTTCCCAGCGGGTTGCGTTTATGTAGAAAGAAGTCTCCTAAGGGGAGAAAGGAGAGGGGGCAGACTGGGCTTCAGGTCACTGGTGTGGACGGCTCTAGCTGGGTTGGGAGAAGCAGGGAGGCAGGAAGGGAGGCTTGGGCTGGCTCCCACGAAGATCCAGCAGGGGGAGGGTTCAGGCCTGGCCTGTGCGGTGTGGTCCCTCTGCGGTGTGCGGTGCGCCCCCTCTGCACCAGGGTCTCCGCCCCTCGGCCCCACAGAGCACAGAACCACCCTTTGCTCTACCTGGAGCTTCTCTGGCGCCTGTGTCACCATCACTGAACCTCGCCTTTCTCAGTCCCTGTGCGAGGATCTCCTGTCAGGGCTCTGGGTCTCTATGTCGGTCACCCTCAGGCTCCAACGGCTTCTGTGTCCTCCCTAGACTCGCGTCCCCCTCGGCGGCTGTCTCTCCAGCTGCGGCTCCCTGATGGAGCTTTGTCTCCAGCTCTCTGCCCACTTGGGTCTCCCGCCTATCTGCTCCCTGCACCTCGGCGCCCTAGTCTTCCCCAGCAGCCTCCCTGAGAATCGGTTTCTCTGGGGTTTCTCCATCTCCGAGCGCCCAGGCTAGACCAGTGCCACCGAGTGCCCATCACCTTCGCCGCAGAATGAGGTCCTTTTCCCTCAGTCCCCACGCAGACCCCCGGGAGCCCAGGGACCCTCCCTCCCCCAGGGTGGCAGAATGCATCTGCGACTCCACTGCGCAAAAAATAAGGAGGGGGAAGAAATCTGAAAGCAAACTTTGGCGCGGGTGGGGACGCGGGTAGAACCCTTCGCCCGCACCGCGGCTGGAGGCCGCCACGCCCCCGGGTGACCCCGCGGGAATCCGGCCCACAGGGACCCTCTGCAGCTCCGGCCGCGCCGGGGGTCCCCAGGTTCTGCAGGACGGGATCCGGTGGGCTGAGGGCGACCTTGCGAGCCCCGCCAGGCGGCGAGAACCCCCGCCAGGCTGCGGCCCCGCGGGGAGGGTGGCACGGACCGAGCACTCACCCCGCTTGCTCCGACCGATCTGGCCCAGCTTGGGCGGCCGCTTGTTCTGCCCGGCGCCGAAGAAGTTGTTGGTGTCCTGCAGGCGGCACGAGAAGATCTGGCCCACGTCGCCGCCGTCGCCGTAGGGGCTCAGCTTTTCGTCGCCGTAGGGCAGCACCTCCGACATGGTCGCGTCCGGGGGCTCCGAGGCGGCACCTCCTCCGCCCGCGTCCCCGCCCGCGGCGGACAGGGTCAGCGGCGCTGGGGCCGGGGGTGGCCGGCCGGGGACAGCCCTCGGGGCTGCGGCGGCGCCGGGGCCGGGGAAGAGGCCGAGGGACGCGGCTCAGGCCGGAGCGCGCAGCCCGCGCGAGCGACCCAACGAGCGCCCGCAGCTGAGCTGCGCTGCGCTCGGGCTCCGCGCGCGAGTGGCGGCTGCTGCGCGGGGCGGGCAGGACTCACATCGTCGGCGCGCTTGCCGGGCGCGGGGCGGGGGCCGGGCCGGGCGGGGCGGCGACGCGGGAGGGCGGAGGGTGTCCCTGCGAGCCCGGGCCGCGGGGCCGAGGAGCGCGCACCCCAGGGAGCGCCGGCCTGTCCTGCCGCGGCTGCGGGCGGCGGTGGCGGCGGAGGCGCGGGGTCGGGGAGGCGGACGCGGGAGCTGCGAGCCGCGCAGGGGGAGGGAGCAAGGAGGAGGGAGGACAGGGGGAGGAAACCCGGAGGAGGGAGGGAGAAACCGAGAGGGCTACAGGGAGGAAAACAGAGATGAGCGAGGCAGGGGCCGACGGGTGGGGGTGGGGGAGACGGGGAGAGAGACGGAGAGCGAAGAGGGGGAGACTGGATCTGACCCAGGAGGTCGAGGGGAGAGGCAGGAGGGAGGAATGGAGGGTCGGAGAGGGAAGGAGAGAGGGGGAGAGGGAGGCAGGGACGGAGGAGCAGCCAGCCGGCGAGCTGCGAGCGAGAAATGCCGGCCGCTGCTCAGAGCCGGGTGCGGGAGGAGGGCGGGAGGAGGGGACCCGCCGACCTCGGGGAGAGATCCCTGGAAGCCGAGCGACGTCACGGGCCGCGGCTGGCCGCCCGGCCCGCTGGCTTCCTGCCCCCGCCCCCTGTCCCCGCGGTCCCGCCCCCAACGAGGGGACCCGGTGCGCCCCGCCCCGGCCTGCCCGCGCCCCTCCCTCCCGCCGGGTGTTTACCGGACCGGGAGCGGGTAACGCTGACTGTGCCTAAGGGGGAGCCCCGGGCAGCGAGAGCCGAGGGGACCCAGGTCACAGGAGCCAGGAAGGACGCGGATCCTGCCCTCCCTGGAGGCCAAGTTGCCGGGCAAAAGATCCGCGCGTCCTAGGGCGCCCGGCGGGCACGCCTTGTCCCTTCCCCCCGCCACACTTGCGCCCCACTTCAGATCCTCGCGACCCATCCCTAGAACCTCACCATCTGCCTCAGCGGCCTAGGCCTGGTCCACATCCCCTGCCTTTCTGCGCTGGGCCCCGGCCGCCCCGGGGACCGGAGGGCGGGGAAGGGCAGCCCCGCCTCCCGCAGGAGAGGGGAGCGCCTCATTACGCCGGGCTTTCCCGGGATGCCGGGCTCCCGACGCCCTCGCTCTCCTCTGGGGATGTCCCGGGCCTGCCGCCCTCCGCCCTTGGGGGCCTCCCTTCCAGCAACAGCTTTAATAAAGCCCTGGGGAGAGGCTGCGTCCTTGGAGTGGAGCAGCAGGCTTCTCGATCTTGGGAGGGAGACCCGGGACACCCGGAGAGGCCCAGGAGGCGCATCTGCCAGCCAGGTGGTAACTCGGAGGGGCAAGGTGCGCGAGGAGGGCTCATTATCCTCGCCTGAGCCAGGAGCACCTGCTGTCCCCGCCGAGACCAGCCCTTACAGCAGAGATGGCCTAACCCCAGAGAGGGGCAACCAATCCAAAGTCACGCGACCTGCTGGAAGCCGCTCTAGGAAGCTAATCCAGGTCGCCAGCCGCCGCGACCTCACCTAGCTTCCCCTGCTGCTCTTCAGGAGTCCGGTTGGCATTGGAAGAACTCCTTCAGGTTCCCTCTAAAATTCTAGAGCTCCAGAGGATGGGGCTGAAGGGAAAGGGAGAGAGCATTGGCATTAGATTTGGAAGAAGAGCTACCTAGGGAGGGACAGCCTAGTCCCTCCCCAAACTGTTAAAGGGCTGGCTGGCTTCCAGAGGTCAGACCTCTTTGGAAGGGGCGGGAGGGGGGGGGGGGGGGGGGTAGTAAGGCCCTGTGACAGGTGGAATAAGTCCGCCCTCAGAATTCAGGCCTGAGCTTGGACCAACCCGAGCAGTGAGATTAGAGAGAGTCATCTCTACCCTTCTGAACTCTGTAGTCTCTGCTGTAACGGGGGATTTGGCTCCCCAAGCACCCGGGTGCTTTGCAAGATGCCCGGGTGATGGATGTTCAATAAGTGTATGCGAAACAGCTTTGGGGCCAGAAGGCAGGGCAGCGCTTCAGGAATTCCCACTTCAGAGCCACCTGTGCTGGGGGCTCCCTGGAGAGCACCTAACCCAAGCCTGTAATTGGCTCACGGAGAAACTGAAGCTAAGAGAGCCTGAGTTAGCCCAGAGTCCCATGCCTTGTCAATGGTGGGAGAGGCAGGTCCCCAGGCTGCCTCTGCTCCCCTCTACAAGCTGCCTGTCTCCACTCATTAAGGCTCGACTGCGTGTCTGCTTTGAGGCCAAGTGCTGAGAGAAAACAAAAGCCTAACAAGCAGGATGATGAAGCTACAAGAGGCTCTTACTTTGGCACTATGCTGCCCCCCCCCCCACAAAGCATTTTCACATCCATTACTGACCTTGCTTCTCAAAATAAAATACTTTCCGGGGTAGAAAGAGGACAGATTGCTTCTCTGTTTAACTGATGAAGCAGAAAAAGAATGAGTGGCTTGGCCAAGGTCAAGGCTGGTGATGGAGCCTCCCCTGATGGGCAAGGGCCTCCTTCCTCCCTGCAGAACAACAGAAAGCCATCTACATGTTAGGTAGCATGGTTCTGAGATACAGACAGCAAACTGGAAGTGAGGAGAGAGCAGCCCAGGAACCCACACAAGCAGAGAGTGAAGAGGAGAAGAACTTGACCATTTGGTAAGCATCCCCAAGGGCTAGGCATGTAGCTCAGCGATACAAAACTCCCCTGGCCATACACAGTACCCCAGGTTCGATCTTCAATCCTCCTGAAAAACATCTCCATGACTATTAATTCAGAAAAATCAACCTTCAGAGGTGGATAGGGCTGGGCTAGTCAGGTCCATTTTGTAGAACAGATAGCTGAAGGTTAAGTGATAATCCAAGGTCACATGGAAGTTCTTCGAGGGACAGCAGGAGTCAGGGGGACCTCTCTCCACCTCTATCTCTCCCGACTGTCTTCATCGCAAAATCTACGCTCCTGTCTTTCTTCCAGCCTTCAGGGAGACATTCCTCTTGGGGCTACATTCCTGCCCATCTCTCTCCTCTCCTAAGATGCCAGATCCAGATGAAGGAGTAAGGCAGGGGTAGCTGCCTCCTCCTCCCGGGGAAAAGAAGCCATCAGTACATGGTCTGAGGCAGCTGTCCAGGGCAAAGAGCTCACTGGAACCATGGAGTTCAAATCCCGACTTTGTCACTCCAAGATCCTTCCACCTATTTCCCCATTTCCTCACCTGTTGTTTTGGTTCAAATATGAACTGTCCCCACAGGCTCCTGTGTGGAGTACTTGATCCCCAGCTGGTAGCACTATTTCAGGAGATTCTGGAAGCTTTAGAAGGTGGAGCCAGCCGGGTGTGGTGGCGCACACCTTTAATCCTAGCACTTGGGAGGCAGAGGCAGGCGGATCTCTGTGAGTTCAAGGCCAGCCTGGTCTACAGAGTGAGTTCCAGGCTAGCTGGGGCTATGGGGAGACCCTGTCTCAAAAAGAAAAAAAAGAAGGCTCCAGCCTAGCTGGAGGAAGTCAATCCCTGGGCATTGTTTCTGAAGGTGATACTCGCTTCCCAGCCCCTTTCTCGCTCTCTCTGCTTCCTATCTCCCATGATGTGAACTTCTGCCACCCGTCCCCATCATCGTGATGCACTCTCTTACTCCAGGCCCAGAAACACAAGAGTGAAGTGGCCATGAGCTGAACTCTATGAAACTTAGCTAAAATAATTCCTCCTGTGAGTTGTTTCTGTCCAGCATTTTGCCACAGTGATACAATGTGTAGCCGATACACTTTTACCTAGGGTAATAATCCTTTCTACTGTGAAAAGAGATCAGTCCTGCCTGGTGCCTGGCACATAGTGCATCTTAAATAAATGTGCTTAGTACATGCAACTGGCTTTCTTTATGGCTTTTTCTTTTTTGAATTTTTTTTCTTATGAGTATGAATGTACTGTCTGCAGGTAGGTTGGGGCACTGTGTTGTGCAATGCTGTGGAGGTCAGAAGAGGGCGTCGGATTCCCCTGGAACTGGAGTTAAAGACGGTTCTTAGCCACCATGTGGGTGCTTGGAATCGAACCCAGGTCCTCTCCAAGAGCAGTCAGCGCTCTTAACCGCTGAGCCATCTCTCCAGCCCTGGATTTTTCTTTTTTTTTTTTTTATTTAATTTTATTTATTTATTTATTTATTTGTATGAATGTACTGTCTGTATGTAGGTTTGTGCATCCGTGT
>VZQC01011341.1:5371810-5402371 GCA_009823505.1 Rhizomys pruinosus | reverse complement strand
AGAGCACCGACTGATCTTGCAGAGGACCCGGGTTCGATCCCCAGCACCCACATGGCGGCTGAGAACCGTCTGTAACTCCAATTCCAGGAGAACTCCAGTTCCAGGGGAATCTGACACCTTCTTCTGACCTCCACAGCATTGCACGACATGGGTGCACAAACCTACATGCAGACAGTACATTCAAATAAATAAATAAATAAATAAATAAATAAATAAATAAATAAATAAAATTTAAAAGAAAAAGAAAAGAAAAACAGGTCTCTGGCCCCTTCCCTTAGTACACACACACACACACACACACACACCTTTATCTAATCACTAGGGCTCTTTATTTGAATGAAATCTTGCAAGAAGGCCAAGTGTGGTGGTGCACACCTTTAGTCCCAGCACTTGGGAGGCAGAGGGAGGCAGATCTCTGTGAATTGAAAGCCAGCCTAATCTACATAGCAAGTTCCAGGGCAGCCAGAGCTACAGGGAGACCCCGTCTCAAAAAGACAAAAAAAAAAATCTTGCAAGGGGGGAAACTCAGTGGATGAAAACCGAAGGATGAGGATGAACAGCCCTGCACCTCTGGCCCCCAGGCAGCAAACTCCACCTTTAGGTCCCTCACCCCAAGTTGGTCACCAAAGAATGACCAAAGCTCTGAAAGGCTCAGTTTGAAAGCCACTCATAGATTCATCAAGTCCAATCCATCCTGTTATAGGTGGGGACACTGAGGCCTAGGCAAGGCAGGGCAGAACCCAGACCTCCTGCCTGTCCATCCCTTGTCACCACTGTACCCTCTACACCCTGAATCACAGCAGGGGAGGGAGCCCCAGTGACGCACAGTTCATCATAACAGTAACCACAAAATCTTTTTGTTCAACAGTGAAGGCTAGTGTGTTTCTTTAAAATGACTGTAGTGGTGCACACCTTAATCCTAGCACTCCGGAGGCAGAGGCAGGCAGATCTCTGTGAGTTCCAGGCCAGCTGGAGCAACAGGGAGACCCTGTCTCAAAAAAAGACCAAAGAAAAAGAAAAACGAAAAGTTAGACTGGATGTGGCACAAGGTTTTAATCCCAGCTCTTGGGAAGCAGACGTGAGGGATCTCTATGAGTTCAAGGTTAGTTTGGTCTACGTAGATAGGGAGTCCCTATCTCAAAAACTACAATAAATAAAAATAATAGGTTCATTCTTTTTAAGTTTTTATTGTGCCAACAATCCCCCCAAATGTGAATCCTATGGGCTTGTCATAAAAACATGAGATACAGTATGGACAGTGGTGGAGGTTAGAAGCTAATCTCACCAGGACATAAAAATGGGGTGAGCCCCCCATTCAGGTGACCTGGCTCTGCCTATGCAGCACCCCACCCTGCCCCAATCATTCTATGTGGACACTACATGAGGCCTGGCTGGTCACTTGACACAATCTAGAATCTCCTGGGAAAGCTTTTTTTTTTTTTTTTTTTGTTTTTTTGAGACAGGGTCTTCCTGTAGCCCCAGCTGGCCTGGAACTCACTACGTAGACTAGGCTGGCCTTGAACTCACAGAGATCTGCCTGCCTCTGCCTCCCAAGTGCTGGGATTAAAGGCATGTGCCACCACGCCTGGCTGGGAACACCATCTTAGTGAGGATTTGTCTAGATCAGGCTGGCCTGTGGGCATGTCTGGGGAGAAGAGTGGACTGTTTAGCTGTTTAGGTTGTTTGTTAACATAGCAGGAGCCAGCCCATTGTGGGCAGCACCGTTCCCTAGGCTGGCCCTGACATCCATGTGAGTAGAGAAAGCCATTCAAGTACTAAGCAGCAGTGTGGACAGCACAGTACATTTGTCACTCTCTGCTCTGGACTGTGGATCTAAGGCAAATAGCTATTTGAGTTCCTGTCTTGACTTCCCCACAATAATGGACTGTAAACTGGAACTGCAAGCCAAATCAACCTTCTCGATCCATAAATTGCTTTTTATCAAGATATTTTCTCACAGCAACAGAAACGGAACTAAAATGAGGCAAGGGAGGTGACCCTGAGCACTCTGGGCTTGGGACCCCCAGGTATGGCTGAACTTCTGAGAGGGGCCCAGCTCAGAAACCCTAGAAACCTCCAGCTGCCTCCGGCTAAGGTCGCAAGGTCAGACCAACTGGCAGACCACACTGTGGCAATCATAAACGTCCTCCCCAAGCCAGGCGTGGTGGCTCACGCCTTTAATCCTAGCACTTGAGAGGCAGAGGCAGGTGGATCCTTGCGAGTTCAAGGCCAGTCTGGTCTACAGAGCGAGTTCCAGGCCAGCTGGGGCTACAGGGAAACACTGTCTTGAAAAGACCAAAACAATAAAAAAGAAAAATAAATAAAAATTAAAACGTCCTCCCTATCCCAGGACACAAGAACAGGTATGACTTTAGCTCCAGTGGAGGACTGCATGGGAACATAGGAGCCTCCAAAGCCTGGGCTCTGACAGCTGTGTCCAGCCTGTCTGGTTGCCCCTGTCCAGGGCTCCCAAGAGGCTACACCCCCATCATTAAAGAGCCTTGACTTTGCCAGGCATGGTGGTGCACACCTTTAATCCCAGTACTCGGGAGGCAGAGGCAGGTGGATCTCTGTGAGTTCAAGGCCAGCCTGGTCTACATAGCGAGCTCCAGGCCAGCTGGGACTAAAGGGAGATCCTGTCTCAAAAAAATACCCCCCCCATAAAAAGAGTCTTGAGTTCAACAGCGCAGTGAGCAGAGTCAAATTATAGTTGCTGGGGACAAAAGAGACGCTGTCTCCACTCCGGCTCAAAAAGGGAAACCACCGTCTTCTGATCCCAAACTCGCCGCACCCAGCAATGACTGAGAATTCCCTGTGCTCCAGCCCTGCTGATCGCCCTCCACACATCTCCACCCAAATACCTGTGACTGTGACCTCAACCTTCTAGATGAGGGCATCCAGGCCAGAAAAGTTGATTGACAGCTTAAAGTCCCCCAGCTAAAGAAAGGCTGCAGGTCCCAGGCTGGGGTCCAAGAGCCCCACTGCTAGGTGGCAGTGCCTCTGTGAACATGGCAGGAGTTAGGAACTCACACGCAAGCTCTTTCATCTGTTCCTCACCTCGGCCATGAAAACCTGTCCCAGGCCAAAGTCTCCTTTAGGAGCCTATGAGAGAGATGATTCTTTTTCCCAAGATGCAAAACCTTGTCTGGAGACTTTCTAGGAAGCCAAAGGCCCCACTGATGAAGATATGGGAATAAGGCTCTGTCCTAGAAATGGCATTATAGCATCTCCTACCAGCCTGTCCTGGGATAACTTACCAGCCTTTTGCACTTCAAACCAAGAGGTGACAGAACTGTGGTGGGCGGGAGGGCTGGATATGGAGTCAGACCCATAAGAGCTCGGCTTTGACCAGTGGAATATTCCCAGTACTGCTGAGCCCAGGCTCCCGCACAGAAGGCCACCTGAGTAGGCTGCCCATAGGGTCACGGGGTAGAGACCTTCCCATCAAAGATGGGCTTACCCACCTGGAGAGAGTGCTGGCACCTGGAGCCTCAGAGATCAGGTGACCCACAGTCCTAGAAGCTCTGCTCAGGGAGCCAGAGAAGCAGGAGACCAAGTCCAGACCCTACTTCATACCCTTCCTCCTCCCTGTATGACCGTGGGACAGCACTGTCCTCTCTGAGCCACAATTCCTCTCAGACATAAAATGAGGGAGACTGTGAGGCTCATGTCAGGACCAGACGAAATCACTGAAGGAGACCACAGCAAGACCCTCTGCCCACAGCCCTCAATGCCTGCAGAGGTGGACAGTCTGTTCTTCCTAGGAAGGGAAAGTCCTGTGTTGTAACAGAGCACAAAGCTGAGTGAAGGCAGTCAGTGAATGATAGGGAGGCCACGCCCTGAAGTCCCTGGGTGGGGCATGTTTGGGGTCAGAGAGCTCTGTGGTCAGGGGAGGGAGGTCTGCACACACGTGAGGGCCACAGAGTGAGAAAGGTGGGCAGAGGTCAACAGGACCAGACGCTAAAAAGCCAGAAGTACAAAGTGAGGACGAAGAAGTGGAGAGGGGACATCCAGAGGAAGGAAGGTAAGAGTAGGGCAGAGGGGGCCCAGAAAGCGCCAGGCTGGGAAGAAGCAGAATTTCTTCCAGAGAAAAATCAAAAGCTAAAATCTGTGTCATGTGGGTTTTTTCCGAGCATCCTTCCCCGGTGTGAAGTCATACGCATATTTTAAGAACGTGCGATGCATTATGTATATGGAGTTGTTGATTAAGGGAATGGTGGTTAGTATATTTAAAGATTCAAATGCCTGGGAAATTAGAAAAGGAGAAATGTGAGCTCCCCGTCCCCCACAAATTTTCTGTGTCTCCAAACTTTCACATCTGCAGCCAGCAGCTTGGTGAATTGGTCAAAGACGACAGAAAACACAGAATTTCTGTTTTATCCTTCTGGGATGTCCCAAGGTTGGTCCTGGAGTGGACAACCCAGGGTCCTCCTCAGATTCTTCCCTCGGATTTCCAAGGCCTTGGGGAAGAGAAAGTGTATCTCTCAGGCTCTGGGACGCAACCTCTCTTCCAAGGTCCCAGGAAGTCAATTATAGAGGCACAGTGCCACCTGGTGGTCATGTAAGAGATTGCGTCATGGGAAGAATCTCGGCTGAGCCCTGTACCACCTGGTGGTCACGTAAGAGATTGCGGCATGGGAAGACTCTCGGCTGAGCCCTGTGGCTGGGGAAGAGAGAAGGGAAGACAATTAACAGCCCAGTACAAGCAGGCTTGAAGCACCTCCTCTAGGACACCTACCTAAGGAGGAAAGGCTTTGAAGAGGTGGGGCCTCACTGTGGTAAGTTGGACAGACTAGAATGACCTCGGTTGGTCCCTCAGTCCTAGGGAGCCCTCAAAAGATGCAAGATGCCAGGCATACTACTGTGCCTCTGAAGCATTTGATGAGCTTGTCTGTGGCAGGCACCCTCCAGTCTTAGCCAAGCAGTAGAGGAATCTGCTTTGAGTCCCCTAACATGAAGTGATGACCCAGGAAGGGGTTGAAGGGAAAGAACAAAGGACAAGAAGCTTTGCTGCGGCCTGCTCGGTGCCTCTGTGCAATGCCTCCCTATGTCACCAGCTCAGCCTCATCCACCCCAATCTCAGGAAAGGGAAATGCCAAGTCCCTTGACTGGCATCTGGAAAACAATAAGGCAGCTGCAGGGAAGTGACTAATGAGCACTTCGGGGAGCAATTCGGGACATCATGCATGGAAACTTATCTCATTCAAAATTGGTAAGTTAACGCTATCTAATTAGAGAGGAAATGTGCTGAGCTCTCCAGCTTTCCACAAGCGCAGTCCTGGGGCTGTGGCCCAGCTAGCCTGAAAAGGGACCACTGAGCTCTCACACAACGCGGCCCACCCGAGGGCCTGAGAACACCCACCCACCCCCTTGTCCAGACTCCATCTTGTGTAGGAAGCTTTCTTTGTACAACCCTGCCTTGCTAAGGGAAGGGGAACACAGTACCCACCAGGGGCCACTGTAGGAAACTGGCCTCTTGTCGCAGAGACCAGCCAGCTACTTTCAAACCCGGACCTGAGAGGTCCCTCCACCTCAGGCCCTTAGCCTGGGACGAAGAAATGTTTCCCATTCTTGGCCATGATTTCCCACCTGCCCAGAGACTGCTGGCCCCTGGACAGGAATTTCAGGCTGATGGCTGATGGTCTATCTTCAGCCTATGTCCACTCACAACTCACTTCACACCAGCTATCCAGGTTGGTGGTCCAAGAACCCCTTTCCAACCCTCTGGCCACCCAAACGAAATGCAGGCCTGCTTTGGCCTGTATGCACACAAAAAATAATGATGGCCAGGAATTCTGTAATGATGGTAATGGAGAATTCTAATTTATTGCCCACTACAGCCTGCTTTTATAAGCCAAGTGACGTCAGCTCCCAGAGCCAATCACAGGCCCCGAACTCAGCCACTGCACATGGCTGCCTGGCCTAGCATCCTGTACCTGGGCCATGTTGTCTGCTTCTTCTTGGGGTGGGGTCAGAGAAATCCCCTGAATCCTATCACGTGATGCCCTGAGGGGTGCTAGCTGAGAACTATCCCCCAATTCAAACTAGACCTTCCTACAATCTTGTAGACATGCAGAATGGCCAAGCTAAATAGCACCTTGGAGAGTTCTAATCCAACTTGTTCCTCTTACGGATTGTACTGAGGCTCAGAGAGTCCTGACCACTGGATCAAGATCACGCAGCAGCCGGGCATGATTGCACTTGAAATCACCCCTCTGGAGGCTGAGGCAGGAAGAGTGTGAGTTCAAGGCCTTTCTGAGGTACACAGAAAAGACCCTGTCTCAAAGGGAAAAGGCATCAAACAGCAACAGAGCCAGGACCAGAGAAAGGCAGCCTTTGTGGTCTCTGCCCAGGATGCTACCATCACCTGACTTTCTTGTGTGCAATCCTCCACTCTAGGCAAGTCATGGGACTTGATGGCCCTCCTAAATAATTCAACCCTTTTGGCACTCAGAGACTAACAGAGGCTCCCCTCTGTCTTACAACCAAGCCATGGCTCTCATCTGTGATCTAGAAGACAGCTCCTCCAGGCAGCCTGCCAAGGTTGTTTCTGGTTTTCTCCTTCATTTCAAGGCCATTTCTGAGGTTCCTCTTCATTGTCAACTTGCCTGAATTTAAAATCACTGAGGTGATATAGCCCTAGGTGTGCCTGTGAAGGTGCTTCCAGAAAGGCTCAACAGGAAGGAAGACCCGTCCCAATATGAGTGATGCCATTATATGGACCAGGGTCTCAGACTGAATATAAAGGGGGAAAGAGAGAGCAAACTGAGCAGCTGCCTTCACCTTTCTCAGAAACTTGATCTGCCTGTAGGTGAGCCAGAAGCCCACCATCATGCCTTCCTGCCATGAAGAACTGTATCCCTGTATGTGAGCCAGAAGCCCACCATCATGCCTTCCTGCCATGAAGAACTGTATCCCTGTATGTGAGCCAGAAGCCCACCATCATGCCTTCCTGCCATGAAGAACTGTATCCCTGTATGTGAGCCAGAAGCCCACCATCATGCCTTCCTGCCATGAAGAACTGTATCCCTGTATGTGAGCCAGAAGCCCACCATCATGCCTTCCTGCCATGAAGAACTGTATCCCTGTATGTGAGCCAGAAGCCCACCATCATGCCTTCCTGCCATGAAGAACTGTATCCCTGTATGTGAGCCAGAAGCCCACCATCATGCCTTCCTGCCATGAAGAACTGTATCCCTGTATGTGAGCCAGAAGCCCACCATCATGCCTTCCTGCCATGAAGAACTGTATCCCTGTATGTGAGCCAGAAGCCCACCATCATGCCTTCCTGCCATGAAGAACTGTATCCCTGTATGTGAGCCAGAAGCCCACCATCATGCCTTCCTGCCATGAAGAACTGTATCCCTGTATGTGAGCCAGAAGCCCACCATCATGCCTTCCTGCCATGAAGAACTGTATCCCTGTATGTGAGCCAGAAGCCCACCATCATGCCTTCCTGCCATGAAGAACTGTATCCCTGTATGTGAGCCAGAAGCCCACCATCATGCCTTCCTGCCATGAAGAACTGTATCCCTGTATGTGAGCCAGAAGCCCACCATCATGCCTTCCTGCCATGAAGAACTGTATCCCTGTATGTGAGCCAGAAGCCCACCATCATGCCTTCCTGCCATGAAGAACTGTATCCCTGTATGTGAGCCAGAAGCCCACCATCATGCCTTCCTGCCATGAAGAACTGTATCCCTGTATGTGAGCCAGAAGCCCACCATCATGCCTTCCTGCCATGAAGAACTGTATCCCTGTATGTGAGCCAGAAGCCCACCATCATGCCTTCCTGCCATGAAGAACTGTATCCCTGTATGTGAGCCAGAAGCCCACCATCATGCCTTCCTGCCATGAAGAACTGTATCCCTGTATGTGAGCCAGAAGCCCACCATCATGCCTTCCTGCCATGAAGAACTGTATCCCTGTATGTGAGCCAGAAGCCCACCATCATGCCTTCCTGCCATGAAGAACTGTATCCCTGTATGTGAGCCAGAAGCCCACCATCATGCCTTCCTGCCATGAAGAACTGTATCCCTGTATGTGAGCCAGAAGCCCACCATCATGCCTTCCTGCCATGAAGAACTGTATCCCTGTATGTGAGCCAGAAGCCCACCATCATGCCTTCCTGCCATGAAGAACTGTATCCCTGTATGTGAGCCAGAAGCCCACCATCATGCCTTCCTGCCATGAAGAACTGTATCCCTGTATGTGAGCCAGAAGCCCACCATCATGCCTTCCTGCCATGAAGAACTGTATCCCTGTATGTGAGCCAGAAGCCCACCATCATGCCTTCCTGCCATGAAGAACTGTATCCCTGTATGTGAGCCAGAAGCCCACCATCATGCCTTCCTGCCATGAAGAACTGTATCCCTGTAGGTGAGCCAGAAGCCCACCATCATGCCTTCCTGCCATGATGAACTGTATCCCTCCAAACTGTGATCCAGAATAATGCCTTCCTCCTTTAAGTTGTTTTTTGTTGGATCTTTGGTCACAGCAAAGAGAAAAGTTAATACAAAAAAACTGGTATTAGGAAGTAGGGCAGGCTGGCAGAGTGGTACAACCCTTTAATCCTAATCTAAGGTCCATGCCAGCCTAGTCTTTGCAGTGAGCTCCAGGCCAGCCAGAACTGCATAGTGAGAACAGAAAGAAAGAAGAAAGAAAGAAAGAAAGAAAGAAAGAGAGAGAGAGAGAGAGAGAGAGAGAGAAAGAAAGAAAGAAAGAAAGAAAGAAAGAAAGAAAGAAAGGAGAGAGGAGGGAGGGAGGAAGGAAGGAAGGAAGGAAGGAAGGAAGGAAGGAAGGAAGGAAGGAAGGAAGGAAGGAAGGAAGGAAAGAAGGAGGCTGGAGAGATGACAAAGCAATTAAGAACAGTCGCTGTTCTCCTAGAGGCTCTAGGTTCAATTCCTAGCACCCACGTGGCAGCTAAGACCCATCCCTAACTCCAGTTCTAGGGAACCCAACACTCTCTTCTGGCCTCTATGGGCATTGCATGACACAGGTACACTTACATACATGTAGACTATACACTCATACATGTGGGCTACAAAAGCCCTAGAATGCTGTAGCCAGAGCTTAATTGGGCTGTTTGGTGGGAATTTGAAGAACCAGAATGTTGAGAGAGATGTAGATGGCAGAGGTGCAGTCATGGGGTCAGAGGTGAACGAGCACTCTACTAGGAACTGGGCTAGAGGCCATTCTCGTTTCATTCTGACTACTTTCTGCATCCTGCCTGTGTCTTGAAAACCCAAGTAAGGTTAAATTTTTAAAATAATTTACTAATTTCCTTTGTGGAGGAAATTTCAAGCTAGCCCATTATTCAGTCTGTGCCATTGTTGCTACTGTTCTTAGTCTGATCTACAAAGAAAGAGGGCAGAAAGATGTGAGAACGTGTGGTTTGGAAGGTGTGTTAGCAAGTTTACACACAGGGAGGGTCTGGAGAAAGAAGGTGTAGTTGTTAAAGAGATGATAACTACTGAAGAGAAACTTCACACTCTGCACTGGGGAAATGGGAAAGGCATCCTGTGGGCAAGACCCCACCCATCATAGGCTCAAACCTGGGGCAAGACCCCACCCATCATGGGCTCAAACCTGTAAAAATGTGAATTCATTTGAAAAGAGAAAGATCAAACTGGGAATCCAGCTAAAGTTGCTCAATTGCTCAAGAGCAACTATCTATGGCAGTGCTCTCCTGGGTCACCTGCCAAGGCTCACCAAAGCCCCTGCAGCTGTGGGAGAAGACACCCAAAGCACATCTTGAACTGGCAGCCAAACTTAGCAGGGTTATCCACATGATTTTGCAGGCAGGCAAAAATGAAGGAGTTGCAGGGCCACTAAACTTGCACCAAGAGTCTAGACATCCAGGCCAGCCCATGTGTGGCAGGGTCAGACTCCCTGCAAGGCAGCCTTGAAAAACCACTGTGAGACGACATCAAGGGGAAGCCCAAATTGCAATGGAGACCCCAGGATGTTGCAGATGCCAGAACCATGGGACATCTACCAAGGAAGGTTGCTGGCACTGTGTGGAGCTGGCCCAAAGGAGAGGCCATGTGTGCTGCAGGTGGCAGGCTAGACAGGAAGGGCTGCCCAAGCCCTCTGGAGCCACCACGAGTTCCAGATGCTGGACATGGAGCTTCAGGGTTCAGGGTCTGCCTGTGGAGTCGCCTTGCTTTGTCATCTTTCCTGTCTATGTCTCTGCTTCTTCATTTGAAATGGGAGTTTTTATCCTCTGTCATTGTACATCAGAAGTAGGTACATTTTTAAAATTTTATAGAAGCTTACAGTTCAAAGTTTGTCTTAAATCTTAGAAGAGATTAAGAACTTGGACTTGGGCTGGAGAGATGGCCTAGCAGTTAAGAGCACTGACTGCTAATACAGAGGACCTGGGTTCAATCCCCAGCACCCACATGGCGGCTAAGAACCGTCTGTAACTCCAGTTCCAGGGAATCCGACGCGCTCTTCTGACCTCCATGGCATTGCACGACATGGGTGCACAGACCTGCATGCAGACAGTACATTCATGCACATGAAAAATAAATAAAATTTAAAAAAAGAACTTGGACTTATTAACAATGTTGGTACCATTAAGACTTTGGGGACTTTTAGTGATTAAACACAATTTTGCATTGAGATGCTTGAAGGGGTAGAATATTATAGTTAAAAGTGATGTGGCCTGTCTAGAGTCTCCAGAGGAAGAGAGGACCTGTACTCTACTCTGAGGAACTGGAAAAAAAGTTTTAGTACACAGGGCTCCAGAATGAGAGCCAGCATAACCGTGACAATATGTTCTGGGGAGGCGTCAGCCATGAGTCCCAAATACTTCTGACAGTGCGAAAACAGGAAATTATAAAAGTGACAGAGCAGCTGATTGAAGCCATAAGCAATGGAGATTTTGAGTCCTACACAAAGATGTGCGACCCTGGAATGACGGCCTTTGAACCCAAGTCCCTGGGGAGCCTGGTCGAAGGCCTGGACTTCCATCGATTCTATTTTGAAAACCTGTGGTCCCGGAACAGCAAGCCCGTGCACACCACCATCCTGAACCCACACATCCACCTGATAGGTGACGAGTCGGCCTGCATTGCCTATATCCGCATCACGCAGTACCTGGGTGCTGGTAGCATCCCCCGCACGGCCCAGTCGGAGGAGACACACGTGTGGCACCGCCAGGATGGCAAATGGCAGATCGTCCACTTCCACAGATCTGGGGCACCCTCCATCCTGCCCCACTGAAGGACCAGGCTGGGTCACTGCATTGCTGCATCGCAGAGACCCGCTCTTCTTTTGTGGGATATAGCTGCTGGCTCTGCCTTGGATGTGGCTGGGATTCTCCCCATCACATCATGTCACCCTCCACCACCGTCGCCTCTGTACCTGCATCAGGAAAATCTGCTTGTTCCGAAAGCCATCACGACGTCAACCAAATGGCCAGCTGTCCCCAGCTCTGCTTCTCATTCTCATTCTCTTCCTGTCAGTGGGGACCTTCCTCAGGCTTGGGTACCCAGAGTGCTGGCCTCAGGACCCCCCCAACCTCCACCCACTGTTGATAGTCTAGTGTGGCCTCGGCTGTAGGTGAGAGGGTACCAGCTGTGCATTCACCAGGCGCTGAAGAGGAGAGTGAGCGTGGTGAGGGCCCTTCCTGGATCGCTCTTCTTCTGGGATCCCCACAGACCAAGTCCACCTCCCTGTGCGAGAGTAAGAGAGGGGTCAACTCGGGAACCCTCACTTTGACCTGCCACACTCACCAGCTGTGCTGACCTTGGGATGGTCAGACCGACCCGGACAGGGAGCTCTGCCCCTGGGGTACCCCCACTTCTGCCTCCACCCTGTGACATTTGACTCCAGTGTTACCCTGCCCACTCTGCCATCCGCTGTCTTTGGAGAATTCCAGCCTTATCCATCTGAGAGGAGATCTGATTGAGTTTCAGGGGCAAAGCAAGCAACATTTAGGTATCACTTCTACTTGGACGCATGCCTTTTTACAGCCAAACTTCTGTGTATTTTGTAAATGAATTTGGCATTAATGGATATTTATGTAATAATTAGACCTCTCAAATTATCGTGAGGAAGAGTTGGGACGGGTTGTTGGGAAGAGAGGTGAGGGGGGATTTTTACTCTTTTCTAGATTATTTTTTCTGGTCATTTCTGAGGTGACCTCAGCCCCGGGAAGCATAGCCTCTCTCCATTTTGGTCCCCAAGGTGAGCTGACACAGATTCCTTCCACTAAGACACAGCAAGTCAGGGCTTTGTGCCACACTCTTGCCCCTACCCCCCCCCCCCAAGAGAGCACACATCCTCAATGCCTCTCTCTTTGGCCAAAACAGAATACTAGAAACTTCTTTTCCCACTTTGTGCCGAGCCTCTGGCCGGCTCACCCCTCCCACTTCTCTTCTCTCCCCTTTCCCCTCTCTCTTCCTCTTCCTGGGATTGGCTCTGACGTGGAGTAGCGTGGCTCGTCCACCGGGATCTCCTGTCTGCACTGTTCTCTTCGCATGACTTTATATGCAGTATGTTGAAAAAAAAAAACTCACAAAAGCAAAACCAAAGTACATGTTTTGGACAAAAAAAAAAAAAAAGAAAAGAAAACAAGACAACACTAGAGGTTGTATTCTTACTGTCTGACATGGAATCATGTCCCTGCCTCTCTGTGCTTTTGGCCTTTTATGGCCCCGTTTTTTTCAGCATGAGATGCTGTCCCCTCTGGAGGACTCTGGGAGAGGAAGAGCCAGGTGTCAGGGGCTGGAGGAGGCTCTGGTTTTCTCAACCTTTCTGAGGGTTAGCTGGAGCAAAAATGGAAGGGATGTGTAATTCAGAATGTGCCGGTGGCCCTCTCTGTACATGTTGGGAGCTGTGTGCTGGGCTCTTCTCTCCAGTCCGCCACCCAGGGACAAGTGTGGCCAGGAGAGTGGCTCTGCTGTCCACGCCACTTCATTACTGTCCTCTGCCCTTGGCAGAGGTGCTACCCAGGTCCAAGGTGGGCTCTCGGCCTGCCCTGGGTCCAGGCTCTTCACGAGGCCTAGTGATCCCGTTATCCCGTGGCCATCCACAGCCAAAGGTGAGGGACCCATTACCAAGGCGGGTCTGGTCCCGTCTTCAGGCCTCAGCTTCTCCATCAGTGTTCCTACACAGCTTGATTGGGGATCAAACCGATAGCGACATGAAGCCCATCCCGCCTGTGAGAGCTTGCTGGGTGTTATTGGCTGGACTTCCGTGTGCTCCAGGCCTGGCCAGTCCCCATCCTCTCCCCCACCTGCCCCTGCTCTCCTTCTTTGGTGCCTGTCTGTTGCTCATCAGCAGTAGACTGCAGGGGAAGGAAATGGTTGGGAGTTAGGCTTCAGTTCAAAGTGACCAGCCTTGCTGTGGATTTAGGGTGAATCCTGTCCCCTCTTGGGGCCTTAGTGTCCCCAACAAGAGGACCCCATGCCCTGCCTTCCACTGGCCAGCATGCCTCCTGTTCACTGTGTGCCTCTCCATATGTGGAAATAGAGGCAGGTCCCTACCCTAGTCCGAGAAGGCCTCCACTGCAGAGGCCACTCCTGTGGGTGGGTTGCCACCTGGTATAAACCTCAAGACACTAGCGAGGCCCTGAGGTAACAGGCAGGGAAACTGACAGAAGAAATGCCCAGAGCCCACCTTTACCAGGTGAGCTCCATGTTCCTCCCAAATACCTTCTAAAGTAAAAAAAAAAAAAAAAAAAAAGCCAAGTCAAAACCCAAGCTCCAGCTGCAAACATGTTTACAGAAAGCTTCTCTGGGTTCCTGCCTCATAGCTAAATCCTGCTCCCTTCAAAGGGAGGACCCCTGGAGGGTGCGCTCGCCAGGATCCCTGTGTGGTTCTTTGGTTCGTTTGCTTGAGTTTTGTATCACATTATCTTCGCCCCCCTCCTCTCTCCTACTCCCCTCTTCCTCGCCCCTCCCTCCTCTCCCTTCCCCCTCTTTTCCTCCTTCATCATCTTCCTTCCCCTACTGCTTCCTCTTCCTTCTTCCTCTTCTTATTTAAAATTTTTTTTATTAACTTTATTTATTTCTGTATGTGTATGAATGTACTATCTGCATGCAAGTCTGTGCACCCGTGTCGTGCAATGCCGCGGTCAGAAGAGGGTGTCAGATTTCCCTGGAACTGGAGTTCTCCTGGAATTGGAGTTTCAGACGGTTCTCAGCCGCCATGTGGGTGCTGGGGATTGAACCTGGGTCCCCTGCAAGAGCAGTCGGTGCTCTTAACTGCTAGACCATCTCTCCAGCCCCCCTCTTCTAATTTAATATGTAGCTGTGAACTTGAATGACCACTGCTCAAACTCTGCTATTTGGGGGGGGTGAGGGGAGAAGGGATGTCTGTTTTATTCTTGTGTTTTCAGTGCAATAAATAGCTACAGTTATAAAAAAAAAAAAAGTGATGGTTTGGGCTTGAGGTATGGTGAGCACAAACCTTTATCCAGCAACTCAGGAAACAGAGGCAGGCAGATCTCTGGAGTTCAAGGCCAACCTGGTCTACATAGCAAATTTCAGGCCAGCTGGGACTACAGGAGAACCCTGCTCAAAAAGACCAAAAAAAAAAAAAAAAAAAGTTATGTGAGGGGGAGTAGAGAGATGACTCAGCACTTAGGAGCACATATTGCTCTTCCAGAGAACCTGAGTTCAGTCCCAAGCTCCAAGGTGAGGCAGCTCTGAGGCTTTTGCAGGCACCTGCACTCATATGCACACTTTCATTTTTTTTATTACCCTTTTTTGTGTGTTTGTGTGTTTCCAAATTTTATATGGAAAATATTAGCCCTACTAATCCATGAGTACTGGAGAGCTTTCCATCTTCTGCTATCTTCTTGAATTTCTTTCTTCAATGTCTTAAGGTTTTTATTTATTTATTTGGTCTTTTTAAGACAAGGTCTCCCTGTAGCCCCAGCTGGCCTGGAACTCACTCTGTAGACCAGGCTGGCCTTGAACTCACAGAGATCTGCCTGCCTCTGCCTCCCCTGTGCTAGAATTAAAGGCGTGCACCACCACACCAAGCCTCTTTTTAAATTTTGTATGTATAAGTGTATTGCCTGCATGTATGTAAGATCACCTGTGTCCTGAAATGCCCACGGAGGTCAGATGAGGGTGTTGGAGGTCCCGGAACTAGAGTTCCAGGGATTGTTAATCATCATGTTGGTGTGGGGAATTTAAGCCAGGTCCTCTGCAAGAGCATCCAGAACTCTTTTTTTTTGTCTCTCTCCAAGTCTGCCCCTGTCTGCTCCCCATCCCTGCCCTCCATCTCTTCCCTGCTGTCACTCAGTCTGAGCTCCTAGGTGTCCCCGTTCTCTTAGATTTTTTTTTACATAAATTTATTTTTCTTTTTTTTAACAAATCTAGACCCGTGTTCCCGCCCATTCCCCCACCCCACCAGAGCTCATGCATTCTGCCAAACATGCTTTTCATCTCTTTCTCAATATTCTCCATGAGGAAGTTGACTGTTTTGAGCAGAAGTTCACTGTTCCAGTCAGTTGCACATACTTTCATAAACACACATAATTGTGCTAGCTTCGGCAGCACATATACATAAACATACATAATTAAAAACAAAAATTTTTGAGACAAGATCTTGTGGTAGCCACAGTTGGCCTGGAACTCACAGAGATCCACCTGCCTCTGGCTCCCAAGTGCTGGAACTGAAGGTGTGTCCCATCATGTCTGGCTCTTATTTTTATTTTATGTGCATGAGTGCTTGGCCTATATGTAAGTACACCCATGCATGCAATGCCCACAGAGGCCAGAAGATGGCATCTGATCCTCTGGAACCCGAGTTACAAACAGTTCTGAGTTGCCATGTGGATCCTGGAAACCAAACCCAGGTCCTCTGCAAGAGCAGCCAGTGTTATTAATCGCTGAGCCGTCTCTCTTTATTTTAAAAGTGTTGTGTTTGGTGTCAAGTTGACAAGAAATGGACTTGTCGTGCTTAATATTCATTGCCAGTGTCTCTGGACTCAGAATCACCCAGGAGACACACTTTAGCATGTATGAGGGCATTTCCAGAGAGGAGGGAAGACCGTCCTGAATTAGGCAGCACCATCTTGCAGACTGGAGTCTTAGACTAAATAAAAAAGGAGAACCCAAACAAGCTGATGGCCAGCATTCACTCTTCTCTGCTTCCTGACTCAGATTCGTGATTCAGACATGAACAAGCTGCCTCCAAGCCTTTCCCGCCATGATAGACTGTTTCCCCTGAAACTGTAAACCAAAATAAACCTTTCCTCTTTCAGTCGCTGTCAGAAATTTGGTTACAGCAACAAGAAAAGTAAGCAAAACAGCATCCCAAGGCTAAGAGCTTGGGCACTGGACTCTGAAGCCTGAGCTAAATCCCATTCCTCCCACACTTCACCTCTCTGGGCCTTGTTTCATTTAGAGTAGAAATAATATGGGCCAGGCATGTTTGTAGATGTCTGTGATCCTAGCACTGGGGAAGGCCAACCTGATCTACACAAACCCTATCTCAAAAAAAGGAATACAACCATACACACATGGTGAGGTTGACGTCACCATGCACGTCATCAGGACAGCTCACACTGACCACCTAAAATCATGGGACAGAAGGTGGACAGAACAAGGACTCTAGGGCCATGCGAAAAGGCAGAGCACAGCACAATGTGTTTAAAGAAACAATAGCTCAGCCACAGGCTTGGAGAACTGACCTGGCCTGGATCACAAACATGACTTGCTGTGGGCTCATTTAAACTTTCTTTTGAATGGACTTTTTCTGAACATCAGACTCTGCTGGCTGCAGAGGTGGTGCTACTCAGCGAGAGGCGGAGCTACCCAGCGAAAGGCGGAGCTACGGATCCAGCAGTTCCTCCCAAAGAACTTACATAGGGGGAAGGACTAAGCTTGAAAAGCCAAGAGCTCCAGTGTGGGGTGCTCTCTGGGACCTGCTGGCACCATGGCATGAGGGACTGCTGAGAGCCCCGGCCCAGCCTGGTATGGACCTGACTTCGGGCACCCATGTCACCTCATGGGCAGAAGTTTCCCCCATTTGCTCTGTAGGAACCCATTAAATTGGTTGGCACTCCCCTACCTAAATACTGTTCCTTTGAGCGTTCAGGGAGGGGACTGTGCTGGATGCTGCGCTAGGCAGGGAATATTTACTGAGACATTTGGAAAAGGTAGGCTTGATCCTGAAGAGGGCGGAGAGCTTGAGAGGGACTTTAAATGGGAGAAACGTAGTCAGTCAGGCTGGTGATTTAAGTGGATTGTTCTCAGTGACATGTTTCCTCTATCGGGCTCTTTCCACATATTATATTGACCTTGGGTGGTTTTACGGGGTTTTTTTTGTTTGTTTTGTGTTTTTTCGTCTTTTTGAGACAGGGTCTCCCTGTAGCCCCAGCTGTCCTGGAACTCGCTCTGTAGACCAGGCTGGCCTTGAACTCACAAAGATCCACCTGCCTCTGCCTCCCGAGTGCTAGGATTAAAGGCGTGCACCACCACGCCCGGCACACATAAAGTTTTATAAAAAAATTAAAAACATAAAACCAGCGGGGCGTGGTGGCACATGCCTTTAATCCTAGCACTCGGGAGGACACAGTGAGTTCCAGGACAGCTGGGGCTACAGGGAGACCCTGTCTCAAAACAAACAAACAAACAAACAAACAAAAAACATTATATGTAATAGTGAACTGCCTGCAGGTAAGTACAGCCATGTTATGCAATGCCAAGAGAGGTCAGAAAAAGGCGTCAGATCCCCCTGGAACTGGGGTTACAGATGGTTGCTAGCTACCACATGGTGTGCTGAGAATCAAACCCAGGCCCTTTGCAAGAGCAGCCAGCTCTTAACTGCTGAGCCATCTTTCCAGCCCTGGGTGGTTTTATTCTAATGGTCAAAGAATTTGCTCCAACCAGACTAATCTCAGACCTGGTAAGTTTAAATGTCCCCTCCCAAACGTCACATAGACATTCAAGTGCCACTGTCATGTGATGAAGAGGTCCTGACTGAGTTAAAGTCATTGGTGGACTGACATTCCCATCTCTTCCCCCTTCACTCCACCCTCCCTCCCCTCCCCACTGGGTGGCCTCTGCTTTATGACAGCATGAAAAGACCTGGCCTCCAGCACTGCCTGGCCTCCAAAATGACGACAACCTGTTCTTTACAAATTACCCATTTTCAATTTTTCTGTTACAGCAACAGAAAATGGGCATTCAATAAGACAAAGAACTGTATCTCCAGTCTGCCAAGTAGGGTTTATACCTTAACACTAGGATGCACTGAAACAGTGTCACTCACTACCTCTGCAAGCACAAAATACACAGCATTTGATGGCGGAACAAATGCCCTTCAGTGACTTCAAACCCCAGTGCTCCTTCCCTCAGGCATTCCAGAGGACCCCCCCCCCAGGATCCCCTCCAGGATCCCCAGCAGCAGAACCATGTTCCCCAGCTGGCCTTCTCACAACCCAACATCAGGCTTGTGAAGGTCATCAGGGATTGGCCTTTTTTGTGTTGCCATTTGCTTTTTAAATTTTCCACTAGAATTTTGAATGAATTGGGATTCTGAAGAATGCCTTCCAGCCTGTACACCACCAGGGAGGGTACACTGTGACTGGAGTGCCGACTGGCCAGTACAGTGCCATCTTTATAATATAGTTGGCTGTCTGAATCTGTGGCTTCTGTATCTGTGAATTCAACTGACCAGAATAAAAAATATTCATGGAAAAAACCTGTATTGAACATGTTTAGATTTGTCCTCTAATTCCCTAACAGCACAGTATAACCTAGGCCATTTTACGTACATGGCTGTAGTTGGTGGTCCTCCATGAGGGTCCTGTGGACACAGAGGGAGGACTGCACTGTGCACAGAAGGATTGCACTGTTTTGCAGATGACTTCTCTTTCAAGGCTCCCAGGCCTCCTGTGCTCCAAACAAAGGTTGCAAGCTTCATAATCAAGACTGACCCACCTTGCTGGTTTGTTCTAAGTACTGGCCATGAACCAGAAGTAACAATACCCGCTGTAGGGATAATAGCTGCAGCAGTTAGTCAAGAGGATTCCTGTCTAACCACTGTCTGCCAGAGACTTAAGGGACTGAGAGGGATCACAGGCAGACTCAGGACTCAACCACAATCTCAGAGGCAGCTCCCCCTCCTACCATGAATTCCTCCAGCACCCTTCAATCCAGTCTTGATCCCACATTATCAATTTAAGGCCCCTCCACACCCCTTGAAGTGAGACTTATAAAACAGAAGGTGGGAGCTGCTGGACGATGGGAACCATAGCACAACAGCTGCAGAGCCAGATATACTAGGACCAAGCAAGGACCTCAGACCTACAATCCTGGTCAAGAGACACTACTTCCAAACACTGCAGAGACTGTGCTGCACCCTGGAGGTAGTCTGCTGGGGTATAGCAGGCTGCCTGCCCTTTCTCCTAATCCCTTTGATCAGCTGTTCTCAACTCAGGCAAGGGTGGGGCTCCAAGATCACCCCATAAACCCCACTTACAACTGCTCAAAGGCAAGGAAGGAGGGAAGGCTTTCACAGCATTCAGAAAGCTCACCCCGCCCCACCCCGTGGACTCCCCCATTCCTGTCCTCCAGCATGGTCAGCAGTCTTCCTCTACCAACTCTGGGAGCCAGCATCAGGGGGCTTTCCTGCTGACAGAGGGCATGTGTCAGTCTTCTGCTGGTAGACAGGAAACGGCTTGGAGTTTATTGGGGAAGGTTGTTTTGTTGTTTGGCTTTTTGCTAGCTTGGACTTTGGATGCTCTCATCACTTGCTAACTTGGGTCTTCACCTCTTCTGGCTCCATCCTCACTGCTTCAGCCTGCGGGCTCTGGTGAGGGGGACTCCCCATGCGCCTGAAGTACCATCTGGTAAAATGCCAGTACACAGCCATGAACACTAGCACCTCCTTCCTGTCCCCAACACTCCACCCCAATTAGCTGCTCCCATGTTCTGAACAAGACACTTGAGTGTTGACACAGCCATATGGGGCCCTGGGCTGGCTGTCCAGGACAGTCCTCAGGGTTCACCAGATTCTTCAGATGAGAGTGGCAAGGATGCAGGTGACAAAATGGGGATCTCAGAGGCAAGTGACTGCACCTCATCTGGGAGAGCACAGCCACCTCACAGCCAAGGACCACACAGAGGCTCCAAGTCCCATCTTCATTCTGTCATGGTGGAGATTCAATCCATCCCAGTGAGGCCTCCTCTTAGCCATTTACTCTATGTGCTGGATAGCTTTAGTATCAACCTGACACACCTGGGTTGAGGGGCCCTCAATTGGGGAATTGGCTCCATTGGACTGGCCTGTGGTGTACTGTCTTGATTGTTGAACTATGTGGGAGGGCCCAGCCCACTATGGGTGGTGCCACCCCTGGGCAGGTTGTTATGTACAGTATAAGAAGCCAGGCTGGGCCAGGCATGGTGGTGCTTGCCTTTAATCCTAGCACTTGAGAGGCAGAGGCAGGCGGATCTTTGTGAGTTCAAGGCCAGCCTGGTCTACAGAGTAAGTTCCAGGACGCTGGGACTACAGGAAGACCCTGTCTCAAAAATACCAAAAAAAAAAAAAAAAAAGGCAGGCTGGGCATGGGCCAGGGGATCAAGCCGTAAGAAGCATTCCTCCATGGCCTGTGCTTCAAGTCCTGCCTCCAGGTTCCTGCCCTGAGTTCCTACCTTGGGCTCCCTCAGTGATGAACTGTGACCCAGATGTGAGCCAAATAAACTCTTTCCTCCCCAAGTTAGAACTGGTCAGAGTGTTTTGTCACAGCAATTGAAAGGAAACTAGAACACTCTACTTAAGAAAGCAAGATACAGGGCTGGAGAGATGGCTCAGCAGTTAAGAGCACTGACTGCTCTTGCAGAGGACCTGGGTTCAACTCCCAGCACCCACATGGTGGCTAAGAACCGTCTTTAACTCCAGTTCCAAGGGAATCTGACGCCCTCTTCTGACCTCCGTGGCATTGCATGACGCGGGTGCAGACCTACATGAAGACAGTACACTCACACACATAAAATAAAAAAAAATTAAAAAAAAAAAAAAGCAAGACGCACAGCCACAGACACATGTGCGGTCTGTTTAATTTGTGCTGCTCGCACTGGACACCAAATGTACTAGTGTCAACCCTAAAATAACCTTGTTTCCCCACACAAAGGAAGATGGAGTGAATGTTCAAAGACAGCAAAAGGAAAGAAAAGAGCTATGTGGGTGACATCTGATCACTCAGGGATGAATTTGTGTGCATGAGTTCAATTGGGGAAGGGAGAGGGAAAGGCTGGCAGGAACGGGGGACAATCTCCAAGGCTTGGTGCTTGGGGTGCTAGATGGCTACAATCTTTGGCAAAAGCAACAAAGCAACAAAGTTACAAAGGCCAGAAGGCCAGGAGGTCAGGGCAGCAGCAACCTGCACCTCCTTCCAGTGAGGCTTTTCCACAGGGAAAACCAGAGTAGCCCTGGGCCTCCACATCTGCAGTTGCCCCTAAGGAACTCTGTGCTCCTCCCTGGGTCAAAGGAGACACCCAAGCTGCTTGCCAACCCCCAAGAAATGCGACTTGTCCTTCTAGAGTGCTGTATCCCTCCCGTACAGGCCAGGCAGACACTCTGCTCGCACTTCCGGTCTCCTGCACACCTTGTACGTGTTTAGGCAGTAAACGGGTGAGGGAAAGGATGAGGGTGACCTCCTGTCCCGCCGGACAATTCTGAAAGACCTTCCCAGATGGAAACAAAGGAAAAGCTCAGGCAGTCTCCCCAAAGGCAGCTCGTGGAGGCCCTGGGAGTCACCACCCCAAAGGAAAGACTAAGACCCCTGGCTTTGGTCCTTGGACGTGAGCTTATGAGTCATACATGGATCTGTTCCTGGGAAGAGAACCCCTAGCATAGCCCACACCCAGGTGCTCGGAGCTGGAAAGAGCCTGCCCAGGTTGAGTCATGGACACTCAGCTGGCTCCTGAGCACGGAACCCCCAGCACAGCCCACACCCAGGTGCTCGGAGCTGGAAAGTGCCTGCCCAGGTTGAGTCATGGACACTCAGCTGGCTCCTGAGCACGGAACCCCCAGCACAACCCACACCCAGGTGCTCGGAGCTGGAAAGGGCCTGCCTGGGTTGGAAACAGCTCCCTGCTGTTGGCTGTGGGAGTCTGGGCAGCATCCACTCCATTATACCTAGAGGTACACCCACCCCACCAAAGGCCTCAAGATAACTGACAAGGGGAGCCACTTGCAGTGTGATGGCAAGACCCTTAGCTGTTGTACAGAGGAATCACCCTCGTGATGTCCCGCCGGCAGATAGGGCACCTCTTAGGCTCTGGCAAAGCTAGGTAACACTCTCGGCAGGAGCAGACGTGCCCGCACTCTAGAAAGACGCAGGACTTGAAGCTGCTCAGGCACACAACACAAGCGCTCTTCAGACTCTCTCTGTCCTCTGGCAAGGCACGGCTCAGGAGCTGGACCTCATGTTCGCGGAACTCCTCCTGGAGCTGCTCCTGGCGCAGGCGCTCCTGCCGATGAAGGTACTGCCTCCGCAGGAAGAAGAAGAGGATGGCACACGTAGTAAAGCCAAACACCAGGACCAGAATCTTCCAGAGGCGGACGCTGGACTCCTGCCTCTGCAGCAGGCTGTCAAAGTCCTGGCTGCTTAGATAGTACTGCATACCTTGCTTGGGGGGCTGCAGGCGGACAGAGTTGTTGTCCAGGACCAGTTCACCAACGCCCGTGAGGGTGGCCCCAACCTTCAGCATCTCCTCCGTCTCCTGGATGCCTTTGGGCCGCTCACCACTGATGTAGTGGCCAATGACATCGGTGAAGGACTGGACGGAAGGATGGAACTTCTCATACACAGTCTCAAGACCCAGATCCACGGAGTCCAGGGGCTTCAGCACTCGCACTGCCACAGCCACACCATCCTCATGCGGCACCAGGTCAAAGGGCACTGTGTTCGTCCTCTGGTGAATGATCTTTGAACAGTCATTCCTGAAAGAACACAAGAAGGACTGGAGATGAAACAAAGCAGAGCAGGCACCCATCTCCAGAGCGGACAGGAGGACAGGGGGACAGGAGGAAGTCTGACACTGTGACTGAAGAATACAATCCAAACCACTAATGCCCGAGACCAGAAGGGAGGCTCCATATTTTGGGTCTTCATGTTTTATCAGTGAACAGGTACTGTCAGAGTCTTCACTGTTTGTTCCCTTTTCCCACTGTCACATAACAGCTGAGACAAAAACCTACTTAGGATAAGAGGGAACAACGTGTACTCATGAACTGGCACAAAGTCCTCTTAACAAGCACCTACATCATTAATCTATAAATAGAGAGTGAGTGATTCTGAAACTTTAGTGTGCCTAATCAGCAGCAGACTTCAGGTCCCTTCTCCTGAAATTCTGGCTTAGTAACTGAGGAAGTGGACCTAGGAACCTATACTGTAACCAGGGCCTCACAGGCTGTGACGAAGTACACAGAGCAGTAATACTACATGGAAAAGAAAGGTTGGTCTGCAACCTGACTCAGGAGACCCCAAACACATAGCACAGGCCCTTAAGACCCAGTCTCAGAACAGGTTTTAGATGCTGGAGAGAGGACACGTACCAAAGGTGGGTTGTTCGATTCCACACCATCTTGTGCTCCTGCAGTGTCAGCCGCTGAATCACCCCCTTGCAGTTCTCCACAAACTGGCTGTTGAGTGTTTCTTTGACAGATCTCACAGCTCCTAAGTAGAAACTAACCATGTTATTTCTGAAGAACTGTTCTGCCCTTTCTAAGTAATTTAACCTGGAATTTTAGTTTGTTAAGCTAATTAATCAACATCAGCATTTGCATCACCATAAAGCAAGTTTTAGGAGTACTCTGCCAAGTACCTTAGGTAAGTATCTTCCATAAATCACACCATTCAAGTCTTTTAACAACCTTATACCACAGAAATTTCCTCTAAAATCATGGGAGACCCAGTAAAAGTTTGGTTAATCTTGCCCAAGATAGCCTAAGCCTTTCAGATACCAAAATGTGTTCCTGACCATGGCCCCAACCATTAAAGGGGCCAGCAAGATGGCTCAGTAGATAAAGGTGCTTACCACCAAGCCTGACAATGTAAATTTGATCCCCAGAACCCATATGAATGTGGACGGAGAGAACCTACTCCTATGAGTTGTCCTCAGATGCTCACACGTGCGCTGTGCCCCTCACACCCATCCCTCCATACACACACAATAAATTACGTGGGGGGTGGGGGGGACACACTTATATTAGCCAAGGTCATCTTTTATCTACTCCTGGAAGAAGTTTTTTCCCACTGAGCATAAACAAATGAACATACCTTCAATAACAGCATAAGGCACACATTTTCCAGGTGCTTCAGAAAGAATACTCTTTAAATCTTCACCCAAATGCATTTTCTTAGCTCCCTAAATGCAAAACAAATGAACAAACAAAATAACATATTAAACTGGCCACTGAATACTGGAATGTTTGATCAAATTTAAGGGAAAAAAATGTTGAGAAATTGAAGGAGAGAACAAAGACTTTGGTTCTTAAGTTCATGCTTGAAGCCTGGCCATGTCAACAGGCCAGGGGAGGACGTCATCACAGAGGCTGGTGGTGTCAAATACATCATTTTTCCCGGGGAATCAAAAAACACACTCCTTTTCATGTGAGCACATGTGCATGCAGAATAAACCACATGAGAAACTGGGTTGAAGCCAGCTTAATGCAGACTTCACTCAGCTGAGTCTTAAGTTTCCTACAGGGTAGAACACAGTCTCACGGGTTATTTTATGTGGCCTGCAGACAAACACACATGTACACATAAATGAAACACAATAAATCTTATACAAATAAAAGAGCCAGCTCCCACCAACTAGATAATTAGCCCTAATGAAAACACTAGCCATATGACTTCTTTGAATCTCAAATTCTTGATTTGGAATCAAAGGAAACCACTGCCATTTTATCTTTCTCCAAAAATTATTGTGCTGAAAAAATAAAATCAATATGTAAATGTACTATGTAAATTGCAAAGTGCAGTTTTTTTAAAAAAGGGGGAGTGTTATATTTAAAGTAACTACAGGCCAGGCGTGGTAGCACATGCTTTTAATCCCAACCCAGCACTTGGGAGGCAGAGGCAGGTGGATCTCTGAGTTCGAGGCCAGACTGGTCTACATAGTGAGTTACAGCACAGCTGGAGCTACGGGAAGACCCTGTCTCAAAAATACTAACAAACAAACAAATACCTTATCTCAAAAATACAAATAAACAATATTATAAAAAATGAGTTTAAGCCGAGTGTGGTGGCACACTCCTTTAATCCTAGCACTCGGAAGACAGAGGCAGGCGGATCTTTGTGAGTTCAAGGCCAACCTGGTCTACAGGGTGAGTTCCAGGACAGCTGGGGCTACAGGGAGACCCTGTCTGGAAAAGATAAAAAAAAAAAAAGATGAATTTGTACAAGTAAGGAGCTGAATGGTTACATAAATGAATCTCCCAGGTTTCCTGTTCCTGGGTCAGAACCAGCTTCATCTCCTCTGGGACTCAGCTCAAATGGCCAAGTATCCCACGCGATGGCTAGTTTTGTCAACTTAACACCACACAGAATCACCGGGGAGAGCCTTGGACTGGCTTGTGAACTGCTTTAATTTAAATGGGAAGGCCTACCCATTTTGAGGGGCAGTATTCTGAGTTTGAACCCTGGGCTAAGAGTGGAGAATGTGCATGCATGCAAATTCCCCTTTGCTTTTGACTGTGAATGTGCTGTGACTAGCTGCTTCAAGTTCCTACTTTGACTCCTTTGCAACGACGGACTACCGTAACCCGGAACTGTGAGCCAAATAAACCCTTGTTTCCCCTCTATCGGAAAATTTTATCACAACAACAGAAATGAAAACGAACACTCGGTTTCCTAAGCCTTCCACTTTCTCATTTCTCTTACCCAACCGCTTGTCATCAGCTCCTATCTTGACTAAGCGTTTACTGCCTCGTAGACCCAGAATGGAATCTCCATGTAGGCAAGGGTCTCCATTTTCCTCACTCACTACCTAATGCAGAAGTAGGCGTTGGAGAAATAGTTTTAGAATAAAGTGAAATCAAGAGACTTTTAGATAACGCGACGAACTTGGGAGCAAAGGGACCGGCTGGGTCCCCTCTGCGGGACTCGTGATGCCCTGTGCGCCCCGGGGCCTCCGGGAACACAGGGCCCCGCTAGGGGCCGACGCCCGCCCCGCCCCTCTCTGACCTTGAGCTCACGGGTGACCTGCGCCTTCTGCCGGTACATGGAGTACAGCACGGCAGTGACCACCGAGCTGCTGCCCAGCAGGATGAACTGGCCCAGTGACGGTCGCCCTCCACTCTCCATGGTGACGCGAAGCCCCAGCTAGCAACCGCGACGCTAGCCGCGACCCGCGACACGCGCCCGCTCTTCCCGGAAGTCGCAAGTCCGTCGACTACCGGTGACGTAACATGAGCCGGAAATGGAGGGGGGGGCAAAAGGGACCGGAACACGGGATTGCCTGGTTGAGTTTGGTCTATCTGCTCCCTTCCGGAAGCGGATTGATTCCTGGCCGGCGTCGTGAAGTGACTTCGCGTGTGGAGAGACCCGGGGCGGTTCCACTTCCGGGGCCATTCCACGCTCCGGCCTGGGCTCGCTCCCTCTGGGTTTCTAGGGTTTCTGAGTATTTTTTTAATGACACTTTATTTATTTATCCTCGGTGTCATGGTTCAGGAATAAACTCAGAGGGCAACCTGCGGGAATCGAGTCTCTCCTTCCACCATGTGGATCCTGGGGATCGAACTCTGGTTGTCAGGCTTGGCAACAAGTAACTTTCCCCGATGAGCCATTTGGTCGGCCTTGCTGGGTTATTGATGGCTCTGCCATCACATGGAGAGGTGAGAAGTCTGTTGGCACACTAAGGAGTGTTATGAATTTAGCCTGACTGAAGGGTGAACCTTGAGACCAAAGTTGTATTTGGTCCTCTCTTATTTTTTTTTTCCACATAAATTTATTTTTATTTTTTTAACAAATCTAGACCCGTGTTCTCGCCCATTCCCCCACCCCATCAGAGCTCATGCATTCTGCCAAATATGCTTTTCGTCTCTTAGTCTTTCTCAATATTCTCCATGAGGAAGTTGACTGTTTGAGCAGAAGTTCACTGTTTCAGTCAGTTCTTTGATGCAGTCCTTTCTGTTGTTGTTGTTGTTGTTTCCAATATGCATTACACCCAACTGCTTTGGACAAAAGCTCAGGGGGCCCTACACAAGAAATACTTACAACTGGGTAATTGGCACTAGCATCCACAGATGAGGGATACTATTCATCGTTTGTTTTTCTGGGACTGTGTTACTTCACTCAGCATGATGTCCTCTAGCTCCAGCCATTTTCCTGCAAAGCTCATGATGTCATCTTTTTTTTTTTTAATTTTTTTTTAATTAATTTTATTTATTTCTGTATGTGTATGAATGTACTATCTGCATGCAGGTTTGTGCACCAGTGTTGTGCAATGCTACGGAGGTCAGAAGAGGGTCTCGGATTCCCCTGGAACTGGAGTTCTCCTGGAATTGGAGTTTCAGACGGTTCTCAGCCGCCATGTGGGTGCTGGGGATCGAACCCGGGTCCTCTGTAAGAGCGGTCGGCGCTCTTAACTGCTAGGCCATCTCTCCAGCCCGATGTCATCTTTCTTTACTGCTGCATAGAACTCCATTGTGTAGATGTACCACATTTTCTCTATCCACTCGTCAGTTGAGGGGGCATTCTAGGTTGGTTCCAGCTCCTTGCTATTGTGAAGAGAGCTGCAATAAAATGGCCGTGCATGTATCTCTGTGGTTGGCGTAGTCTTGAGGGTACATGCCCAGGAGTGGTATGGCTGGTCGGGTGGCAAGTTTCATCCAAGTCTTCCAAGGGTTCTCCACACTGCTTTCCATAGTGGCTGTACGAGTTTACATTTCCACAGCAGTGGATGAGTGTTCCCCTTTCCCCACAACCTCTCAGCACTTGGTATCATTTGTTTCTGGATCCTAGCCAGTCTTATTGGATAAGATGATATCTTAAAGGGATTTTGATTTGCATTTCCTTAAGGATTAGTGATGTTGAACAGTTCTTGAGGTGTTTCTCAGACATCTCTAATTCCCACTTGTGAAGTCTCCTGTCAGCTTTTTGCTTCATCTATTGAGTGGGTCATTTTGTTTTCTTTTTTCTTTGTTTTTGGAGTAGTTTATATATTCTGGAAATCAATGCTTGTCAGTGTATCTGCAGGAAGGTTTCCTCCCACTCTGGGATTTCTCTTCACTTCTTGATTGTTTCTTGTGATGTACAGAAGCTTTTGAGTTTAATGAGGTCCCATTTGTCAATTGTCGACCTTAATTCTTGTGTCAGCTGCTGTCTGATTGAGGAAGTCTTTTCCACGCCGATGTCTTGTAGTCTGCTGCCAACTTTTTCTTACTTTTCTCCATCACTCAGAGTTTGGGGTTTCCCATCACGTTGATCGGTCTTTTAATCCATCTGGAGTTACTTTGTACAGGGGAGGTAGGGGTTTGTATAGTCAGTTTGCTTTTCCGTTGCTGTATAAAACACCAACCAAGGAACTTATAAAAGGAAAGTTTTTATTGAGCTTTACAATTGGCGGTTCCAGGGAATTAGATCCATCTGTGGGGGGGCATGGTGGCCTGGGATCAGAGCAGCAGAAGGGCACATCATGCAAAGAGCACAGGAAACAGAGAGGAGAAGACGGTAGACAGAGGCTTGTTAGCTCACTAAGCCCGCCCCCAGTGACCACTTCCCTCAGAATGGCCACACCTTCTAAGACTCCCAAACCAGCACACACAACGGAGAACAAATTCTGAATACCTAAGCCTATGGGGGACATCATTTCAAACCACCACATTCCACTCCACTGGCCCCCATAGGCTGCCTGGACCATAAATAAAATGCAGAAACGCATTTAGTCCAACCTTGAAAGTCCCCATAGTCTTTATACCAGTGTCATGCCATTCAAAGTCCACATCCAAATCTCTTCTGAGACCAAGGCCAATCTCTTGAACTGTAAGCCCTGAAAAATCAAAGGCAAACTACATACCCCAATGTACAGTGGAACCGAATACACATTCCCTTCCAACAAAGGGAGAGAATAGAGCAGTAGTGAGGAAATACTGGACCAAAACAAGACCGAAAACCAGCAGGGCAAATGCCAAGGTCCAGTAGCTCCACATGCGAACTTCTCGATTGAACTTCCCAAAGGCTTACACGTCAGCTTTCCAGCTTTGCTTGCAACATACATCTCTTTCTTAGGCCTGGTACCACTCCCCTGTAGGCAGCTCTCCTTGGCAAATATCTCACGTGTCCGGCAATCAATAATGTCTTCTTGGGTGTCTCCGCTTGCCAACAGGGTTCATACTCACAGCTTCACACAGTGGCCTATCACGCTTCTTATTCAGGGTACACCCCTGCTGTACATCTCCTGGGCCTCTTTGGCCTCTCTGAAACCGTGGAGGAGAGCGATGACCCCTTCACCCTTGTCAAACTTCATGCTCGAAGCCAGACACCACGTGATGGAAATTGCCAAACGGGGCTGTCAAAGTTCCAGGCAGACCCTGGCCCATTTCAACGCATTTGCTACTTTTCTCTGCCCGTCTGGACTTGCTGTAGGATTAGCTGGGGGGTTTCTCCACTGAAGGTACTGATTTTTGTTTTTACTTGTAAATCTCGAGCCCTTCCTTAATCACTTTAAACTCCTTATCAAAAGGAAACTCTCCTCACATGCTTGGCCCCCATCCTTTAATCTTCCTAATGCAGCTTTCAGATCCAACTCTCCTTCAAAGATGCCTTGGCCCCACCTTTAATCTTCCGCTGCAGTTTTTCAGATGCCAACCGCCTCTTCAACATGCCTTGGCCCCACCTTTAATCTTCCGAGTGGCAGTTTTCAGATCCAAATGTAATTTGCATTTCTTTCTGCTCCATTCTGCTTTTTTCACTGAGATTGTATAATTCACCATTAAAATCCACACCACATTTCACATTATTGTGTCTTGAAATACCCGCAAAGACATCAGTCCACTGCTTTTCAACAGCAATCAGGCAAGCATCTGTGCTGTGGGCAATAACTGCTTGCCGTACTCTTTATCAAAATATGCCTGGTTGCTGCCTAAGTTTCTATTTTCCCTGGAGCTAACATTTTTTGTGCACCATGTCTTTCTTCCAGGCCTCCACTAGAATGGCCTTTAAGCTCTGCTTTATAAGAGTCCAAGCCGTTCCAGCCCAAAGTTTCCAAAGTCTTCCACACTCTCCAAACATCACACATGTCAGGTTCTTCACAGCCAAACACCCCACTTCTGGTACCAAATAGACTGTATACTCAGTTTTTCTTCTGTTGCTGTGATAAAACCCAACCAAGGAACTTATAAAAAGGAAGAGTTTTATTTGAGCTAAATTGGCTTCCAGGTGATGATCCATATGTGGCGGGAAGGCATGGTGCTGGAAGAGCGCAGCAGAACGAGGGTCACATACTGCAAAAGAGCACAGGAAGAAAAAGAGAGCAACTGTAGAGACCACGAGGCTGTGTTAAGCGTCACTAACATGGCCCCCAGTGACACACTTCCGCCCACGGGCCACACCTTCTAAGACCTCCAGAAAACAGCACC
>VZQC01011341.1:5326659-5368721 GCA_009823505.1 Rhizomys pruinosus | reverse complement strand
ACCACCACTGGAGACAAATGTCTGAGCACCCAAATCCTATGGGGGACACCTCATTCCAACCACCACAGGTTTAATTTTCAATTTTTCTACAAGTGGTGATCCAGTTTTTGCCACGCCGCTTGCTGGAAGAAGCATGTCTTTCTCCATTGTGGCTTCTTGCCCTTGTCAAATATAAGATGGCTGGAATTATATGTGCACAAGTTTGGATCTTGTTTCCGGGTTTTTGGTTCCATTGGTCAACAGGTCTGTGTTTGTGCCAGTACAAAGCTGCCTTTTTGACTATAGCCCCCTGTGAGTTAAGTTTGATGTCTGGTATAAGAGATCCCCCCTGTGTAGCGCTCTTTTCACTCAAAGGTTTTGTTTTAGGCCTATTCGGGGTCTTTTTGTTTTTCTCCAAATGAAATTTTAAGAACTTTGTTTACCAAGCCTGTGAAAAAATAAAGATTCTGAGGATTTGTCATTGGGTGTTGCATTAAATCTAACAAGAGTTTTTGGGTTAAAAAAAATGGACATTTTTATAAAGGAATTTGGATTTTCGCCCATTCCAATGAGCATGGGAGGTTTTTTTTTTTTCCATGCAATTTCTGAAATGTTTCTTCAATTTCTGTTTCTTTAAAAGGTTTAAAATTTTTGTTGGTAGTCTTTGTGTCCTTTGTTTTTTTTTTTTTTTGTTTTTTTTTGTATTTGTTACATATGATTTTTTGAGGCATTGTGTGTGGGAAGGTCTCTGTTATTGAATCCTTTTCTTCTTAGTTGCTTGTTGTTGGTGTAAAAAAAAGGCCATTGATTTTTTTAAAGGTTGAATTTTGGTTTTTTTTATCTTTATTTGCATGAATGTATATATCTGATTTTCTTGAGTTTTTTACTGTGATGGTTTTTAGCACCCTTGAATTGTAGAACATCATGTCAATGCATAAAGGGATTAGTTTGACCTCCTCTTTCCAATTAGTACTCCCTTTAATTCTTTTCTTTGCCTTATTGCCTCTAGCATGTGTTTCAAGCCTGTATTGAAAGAGGAGTGGTGAACGGGATCACCTTGCTGAGTTCCTACCTTTAAAGGGAATGTTTCGTGTCATTTTCCCACCCCCAATTTAGGATATAGTTTGGCTGTGGTGTTTCCTGTATATTGGCTTTGATTACATTGAGGAAAGATCCACTCCAATTCCAAGTCTTCTAGGACCTTTAAGCATGAGAGGAATGCTGGATTTGTCGCAAAGGCTTTTCAGGCAATCAAGTTGAGATGATGGTTGGGTTTTTGTCCTTTGAATTCCGTTTAATGTGTTTGTGATGTTTATTTGATTTTTGTATGTTTGAACAATCGCCGCTATCCCTGTATAGACATTCCCGGATACAATTTGGTCATGTGGATGATTTTTTGAGTGTGGGTCTTATGCGATTTGCCAAACCCTGTTTAGAATTTTGGCATTGTATTCCTAGGGAGATGGGTCTATAAAGTGCTGAAACCCAAAACAAAGACAAATCCTGAAAGCCAACAGAGAAACAACCAAGTAAATCTGTAAGGGGAAACCTATCAAATTAACAACTGACCTCTCACCGGTAAGACCCATGAAAGCAAGAAGAACCTCTGGAGCAAAAGCATTCCCCAGTGTTAAGGGACAATAGATGCCAACCCAGGTTCTAAACAAAACCCACAAAAAATGTTCAATTATAGTTGAAGGAGAGAGAAAAATCTTTCCATGACATAAACAACTTGAAAAGAATACATGTACAGAAAATCAACTACCTTCAGAGAGAATACTGAAGCAATTCAAAAGAACAAAGAAGAAGGAGCAACAAACCCCCAGACACCTAGAAAGAGAAAGCAATAAAAGCATAAACTGCAGAAGTAGAAACCTAAATGCACAAACAACCACGATGGATAAAAGGCAAAGGAAGCAACACAATCCTATCATTATAACCTTAAATTATTAATAGGACTAAATCCTAAAATCAAAAGACATATACTGGGAGAACTGGATTAGGAACAGAATCCATCTGTCAATGGTTTATCCTGGGTGTCAACTTTGAAGGAAAAACCCTCGACTAATGAACAAATAAGAGAAAAGGGGTCTTCGATTGGAACTACCTCAACCCGGATGGCCACCCCAATGTGGGTGTTACCTTCTGCCGGCAGGCAGTTGTTAAGGCAATGCAGCGGGAGCTGCCCCTTTTTTTCCTTCTTTCCTGCGGCTTGCGTCTCTCTCATCTGTGTGAGTTTGCCTTGCTGATTGTGATCAAACCTTTCGGATCCCGCTGTACTGAGACTGGCAGATATTCCTGGTAATCCATTCGGGCCTTCAGCACTAGACTGGGACTCTTGAGATGGCATCCAGCCTTTGGGACTGAGCAGTTCCCTGGATTCCCGACGCCCTTCCCGTCTCGCAGTTCGGCGCTACTGTTGGATGCTCTGTCACGTGAGCAAATCAATAAAATTGTATATAGTTATATATATTTTCATCCTGGTGTTCTGTTTCTTTAGAGAACCCCTGACTAATACAGGATATTGGTACCAGAAGTGGTTCTAGAAAAACAGAATTGAAAGGTTAATTTCTTTAGTGGGCTTTGGTAAGCTCTGGAGCCAGCTCTACCAACCCAATGAAGCCTAAAGTTACTGAAGTCTCTCCTGGTGGCAATGAAGAGGAATGATAATCCTTGGTGCAGACTATTTGTCTAATTATGAAGATAGATCCATTTGTACTCATCCTAACTCACCTCGTTCGTGAGAAGAGGAATTAGTCGACTCTATATATAAAACGTTCGAGAAATTGCAGAAAAAATCAGGAAAATAATGATGTTCCTAGTTGCTCCTACATGTCCTGGTAAAACTGTTAGAACGAAAATATGGAGACTCGGTGATAAAAAATGACCAGTCCGGATTTCGAAACAACAGTTTAAAAGGTTTCCAAGTGTTGCTCTGAGAGAGAATCTCTCCTCCAGGGCCCAAGAGCTAAAGCAGCAGAGAAATCCAAGCTGGAGCCCTTATTATACGGTTGGCTGATTTACAATCCAAAATTTAATTCCCAGCCAGAAAAGTGTCAGCAGTTATAGTGAGAGCACTGGGGGAAAGGGTGGAAGCCCTGAAAACGTGGGATGGAGATGTGTGGGAGAACTATGATGATGAAGGATTTTTGAACCCTCGGATGTCTGAGGGATTTTCCTTTATCTTGAGAATTAATAACTCTCCCACCCCTCAGCAGAGAATCTCACACCCTGCAGATTCCCGTCCTCCTCCCAACCCCTTGTCTGAGGAAATTAACCTCCCCCCTCCCAGTAGGGAGCTGATGTCCCTCAGGGCCCAACAATGGTTGCATCTAGACCTATAACCAGATTGAAGTGCTAAACAAGCCCCTAAAGGTGAGATAGAAAGTTTGTCCACGTAGGAGGTTGTTATACTCACTAAAGAAATTAATTAAGAGTTTGCCGATTCATCTTTCTGGCAGAAGCCTAAGGAATTGTGTGGGATGGATTTTAAGGGTGTGGGAAATGGTGGAAGGAATATAAAAATTGGATCACACTGAGTTTATCGATTAAGCCCACTGAGTAGAGATTCTAGGTTTAACATATGGAAGCTGAAGCAGTTAAAAAAAGGTGTTAAAATTTATTTGAAATGGTGGGCTGGATGTTTGATTGAAATATGGCCTACTATACAGGATTTAGAGATGCCTGATATTCCTTGCTAAGTATTGATGAAGGGATTTTGTAAGGGTCAGGAGATGGCATGCTCGAGTGGATTCACAATAAACCACATTTCTCCACAAATATGGGACCCAGAGGACATGCCACTCACTGAGATTTGTAAGATGGAATGTAACTGAGAGAGAAACCAGAACTTTTGAAGAGCTTGGTTTTTGCTCTATTTTCTTATGCCAGATCTTACAGTTAGGGAAGTTGTGGCTCGTTGGCATAAGAATATAAATGTTAAACGGTAGTAAGGTTTAACAGAACGACTTAGGGTAGGTGTCAGGTGGCAGCACTGAATCCAGAAGGCCAGTGAGCGTAGATTTACAGTAATTATCATAATGGGGCAAAGGCAAAACAATACCTAGTTAATGGAACATGAACCCGGAAATGATCTTGGGGAACTGGCTAATTAATCATGGTGTTCCCAGGAACACAATACATAGAAGACCTACTAAGTTTTTATTTGAATCTGATAAAACAGAAAATGCTCTGAACGAAATGACAGGAAGTCAAGCATGATTTTAGGAGTAAGCGAATCCGCCCCAGTTGACGCGGATTTCCAGACTTGTAACAGTTCACAGACCCAGAACCCCTTGAAATGAGGGGTGGTCCGGGCCATATAGTAGGAAGGACCTTATCAAATACCACAAAAGTTAAAATGCTGCTGTTGCCTTCCTCCGTCCTTCCCCAGAGGGACCATGAGTGCCTTTTTAGGGTATTGTACACTGGGGAAAAGGAAATAATCCGACTTCTTTCATGCCTTTGCATACTGGTTCTGAGTATGACAACTAATCCCTGGAGACCTCTAAAAAGCATTGTGGCCTCTCCGAGTTAAAGTAGGGGCCCTATGGAGGATCAGGTGATAATATGGAGTTTTGGCTGAGAGTCCGACTCACGGTGGGCCCAGGTCGGTCCCAGAACGCATCCTGTGGTTATTTCCCCAGTCCCAGATGTTATAATTGGGATAGATATATTAGAAATTGGCAGAATCCACACATTGGTTCCCTGATTAGTGGAGTGAGGGCTTATTATGGTTGGAAAGGCCAAATGGAAACCAATTGGTTTGCCTCTCTCCAGGGAAATAGTGAACACCAGGAAACAGTATCGGTTTCCCTGGAGGGATTGCAGGAGTTTAATGCCACTATCAGAGGATGTGAAAGATGGCAGGGGTGGTGATTCCTAACCACATCTCCCATTTAACTCTCCGATTTGGCCTGTAGCAAAAGACAATGGATCATGGAGAATGAACAGTTGACTATCGAAACTCAACCAAGTAGTGACACCAATTGCAGCTCTGTACAGATGTGGTGTCCTTACTCGAGCAATGATATATGTCTCCTGGTACCTGGTAAGCAACTATTGATCTGGCGCAATTTACTATCTTCTCAATACCGGTTCATAAGAGACCACCAGAAGCATTTGCTTTCACTGGCAAGGCCTACAGTATACCTTTACTGTCTAACCTCAAGGGTATGTGAACTCATCCAGCTTGTGCCATAACTTAGTTAGAAGGGATCTTGATCGCCTAACTTCTTCCACAAAATATCACACTGGTCCACTCTTGATGATTGTTATGCTTATTGGACTCAGTGAACAGGAGGTGAGACCAGCAGCTTAAACAGACCCATAACATATGAAGAAATAGAGGATGTAGTAAGAAGCTTCCCAACTAAAAAAAGCCCAGGCCCAGACGGTTTCACAGCAGAATTCTATAAAACATTTCAAAAAGACCTACAACCATTATTACTGAAACTGTTTAGAAGTATACAATCAAAGGGAATTCTCCCAAATTCCTTCTATGAAGCCAGCATCACTCTATTACCAAAACCAGGCAAAGATCCAACTAAAAAGGAGAATTATAGACCCATCTCCCTCATGAACACAGAGGTCCTCTCTTATTTTTATGTGTATGAGTGTATTGCCTTCATGTATTGTAGGTGCATCCGGGTTGTGCAGTGCCCCGGAAAGACAGAAGATGGTGTTAATCCCTGGAACTAGAGTTATAGACACTTGTTAGCAGCCATGTGGTTGCTGGAACTCAAACCCGATCTTCTGTAAGAGCAACCAGTGCTCTTAACCGCAGAGCCATCTCTCCAGCCCAGTATTTTGGTCTTCTTTAGGGGTGAAGAACGTTCAGCCAGAGCAGATGGAGAACTTCATCAGAGCCGTGAGTGCTGACTACTGCTGGAGAGGAATTTGCTTGGCCACAGAGTCCTCACCTCTATTCCAGGTTGCATCACCAAAGTAGCTTTTAATGTGCCGCCTCCACCCCATAGAACAACATATTGCATAATAACTGCAGCTGCAGTTTATTGGGTGTTTATTATGTCCCAGGTACTGTGACAAGTTTTCTAGGCCTGCATTTTTGCCCCAGGTTGGGTACCAAACCTTTAAGCTCAATCCCCAACCCTTCTAGCCCCACATTGGATACTCCTAACACTGCTATAGTGCATATTTCAGAAGTGTAAACTAAGACTTGGGTTAAATTTGCTTAGCTCTCCAACTAAAAGTGTTGGGGAAGGACTTAAATCCACATGATCAGTGGAGGGCCCTTTTTGGGGAGGGTCTTTTTGAGATGGGGTCTCCCTGTAGCCCCAGCTGACCTAGAACTCACTATGTAGACCAAGCTGGCCTTGAACTCACAGAGATCTGCCTGCCTCTGCCTCCCCAGTACTGGGATTAAAGGCGTGCACAACCATGCCTGGCTCCTTGCAGTATTTTTATAACAAGAGAATTAAAATGATGTAAATGTCAGCAGTCAATTGGTTGAATAAAATTTGAAATATATGTCTGAAGACAGGAAAAACCTTGGAGACATGAGGAAGATTCCCTTATCCAGGAATCTTGATTGAAGCCTCTTGTCATCAAAGAAGGAATAAATCCAACTCAGGATGACAAGATGGCTAAGCAAGTATGGGCACTTGCTACCAAGCTTAAATTTAGATCCTGGGACCCACACAGTAAAAGGACAGAACTGACTCCAGCAGGTTCTCCTCTGACCTCCATAGACATTCTGTGGCATGCATACGAGTGCACACACACACACACACACACACACACACACCAAATAAATTAATAGATAAATAAATGTATATAAAACATAATCCCAGCAGAACTCACTGCTTAGGGTACCTGTTTAGTTTCCTCTCAATTGCTGTGACACTCTAACCAAAACCTACTTCGGGAGGAAAGGGTTTATTTGGCTCTTCTGGATCACAGTTCATCACTGAGGAAGCCCAAGGTAAGAACTCAGGGCAGGAACCTGGAGGCTGGAGCTGAAGCACAGGCCATGAAGGAATGCTTCTTACTGGCTTGCTCCCCTGGCCCATGCTCAGCCTGCTTTCTTATACAATGCAAAATAATTTCATATTATAGGCAGTTTTGTAATACCAAGCACAAGACACAAGCCACATGGTTATGTTCGAATTAGGAGTCCTTTAATAGCCCAAAATAGCGGGTAGTTGAGAGGGGCCATGGCCAGGAGGGACTCTCAACCCCCAGGAGAAGCAGAACAGGGTTTTTAAAGCTTAAAACCACAATTACATGACAAGGGTAAAGTCAATAACCATAGTTAGATCACCATAGTTACACCAGGCCAGTAAACAAAGAGATTCTCAGTTAATAAAAAGTTTCTCTAAGTTTCTGTTAGGAAAACCAAGTTTCTCAGAATGAAGAAACAATGGGCTCCATGGAGATGCAGGTGTAGCTGGGAGAGGACATGCTACCTGCCTAGTTGTACATTTCCTGGTACTGCAGAAACAGTGTACCCCCCTGAAAATGTCTGCATGAGTTGTTCTGCCCGGATGGCCACAGTTAACATGAGCAGGGGGTGGAGGGCAGCTGGGCAGAAACATAGGGTACAGCAAAAGTCAGCTAGAACAAAATGGAGTCAGTTTGGCCACTTCATTTGTGAGCCACCTAATGTGGATGCTGGGAACCAAACCAGGGTCCTCCACAAGCATGGTAAGTACTTTTAACCCACTGAGCCAACTCCCCAGTGCCCAAACTGATTTACTTTATAAAGAACAAAAAAGGGGGGAGGGGTGTTTGAGTACATTTAATGATTATTAGGCAAAACCCCGAAAGATTCCAAATTAATTTGTGAAAAAGTCCAAAGATGAATGGACCCAGTTATCTATAGGTCAGTGAGTTGATCCTCTGTTCACCAAAGACAACACTGTCAGAGCTTATGAGAATACAGTCTTTGAATGTTTCTTAAAAGACAGCCTGAAAATCACACTATAAAAAATGGAAGAATGCCCTTGTCTCCGACCTTAAGGGTTAATCCACTGGGACAGGTCAGGTATCTGGCTGGGGGACCACCCCCAGGATGGCAGGTTCACACTAAAATCGTGTGCTTTTCTCTGCATTAGGAGGCAGCAACTCCAAGAACAAAAAGAAGTTTGCTATCATAATTTTCACTTCATATCCAGGGAAGACCCCGGGACAAAAGTACACAGGACTCTGATAAAGATAACTTGGGTTTTATTTGGGTATATAGGTCTGGCATCTGTCTTGGGAGCAGGACTGCCAGAACAACATGGAACATTGGCAGACTTTTTAAGAGGACATAGGCAAAGTAGGGCATGGGAGCTTTAGGGAAGTAGGCAGTAGGGCGTGGGAGCTTTGGGGAAGTAGGCAGTAGGGCGTGGGAGCTTTGGGGAAGTAGGCAGTAGGGCGTGGGAGCTTTGGGGAAGTAGGCAGTAGGGCGTGGGAGCTTTGGGGAAGTAGGCAGTAGGGCGTGGGAGCTTTGGGGAAGTAGGCAGTAGGGCGTGGGAGCTTTGGGGAAGTAGGCAGTAGGGCGTGGGAGCTTTGGGGAGTAGGCAATAGGGCGTGGGAGCTTTGTGGTCAGTATCAGGAAGGGCGTGGGAGCTTTAGGGAAGTGGGCAGTAGGGTGTGGGAGCTTTAGGGAAGTAGGCAGTAAGGCATGGTGCTTTGTGGGAAGGTAGGCAGTAGGGCTTGGAGCTTTGGGGAATTAGGCAGTAGGGCGTGGAGCTGTGGGGAAGTAGTCAGTAGGGGGTGGGAGCTTTGGGGAAGTAGGCAGTAGGGCATGGGAGCTTTGGGAAGTAGGCGATAGGGCGTGGGAGCTTTAGGGAAGTGGGCAGTAGGGCGTGGGAGCTTTAGGGAAGTAGGCAGTAGGGCATGGGAGCTTTGGGGAAGTAGGCAGTAGGGCGTGGGAGCTTTGGGGAAGTAGGCAGTAGGGCGTGGGAGCTTTGGGGAAGTAGGCAGTAGGGCGTGGGAGCTTTGGGGAAGTAGGCAGTAGGGCGTGGGAGCTTTGGGGAAGTAGGCAGTAGGGTGTGGACACTTTGTGGTTGGCATCAGGATGAACACCTTGAGGAAAGCAGGGCATTTTCTCTTGCAGGGCCCAATAGAATTTACAGCGACCTTTTCCCCAAGTGTAGGATTGTGGTCAAGAGTGACTACTGCTTTGATTCCCAGGTGCAAGTTGACTTCAGTCTTACAATTATACACCACTATGGTATTCTGCCGCTGTGTGTTATGAACATGTGACTAGAGAAGAGCCATACAGCTGTTATTAAGGAGGCATAGAGTCTAATACCTTGAAATGGCTAACTGGAACTAAATTTTGGCCATTCTGGCCTTGCTAAAGCCTCATCAGTGGGTCATTCCGGGGACCGAGGCAGTCTGTTTATGGAGCTCCCTGTCTTACAGCCTTGAGATACTGCCCTGCCCAAGCCAAGAAATCAAAAGGTTTTCAAATTATCGAAAGACACCTGTATTAGTCACTTTTCTGTTGCTGTGATAAAGCACCATGACCAGGAACTTATAAAAGGAAGAGTGTATTTGAGCGTACGATTGCAGTTCCAGGGAATCAAGTCATTGTGGCGGAGGCATGGCAGGTGGAGCTGGAGCAGCATGCAAGGTCACAGCAAAGAGCACAGGAAGCAGAGAGAGATCAACTGTAGACCACAAGGTGCTTGGTAAACCTAACCCTGCCCCCAATTAAATGTACTTCCTCTAGCACGGCCACACCTTCTAAGACCTCCAAAAACAGGCCACCACTGGGAGACAAATGTCTGAATACTTTACAGCATAGGGGGGACACTCATTCAAACCACCAAATTCACTCCCTGGCCCCCATAGGCTCCGACCACATAAAAAGCAAAATGCATTTAGTCCCACCTTAAAAGTCCCCATAGTCTTTACCAGTTACAATGCAGTTCAAAAGTCTACAGTCCCAAAGTCTCTTCTGAGACTCGGGCAATTCTTGACTGTAAGCTCCGGTAACATCAAAAAGAACAAAGTACACATTCCAATGTACAGTGGGAACCGAATACACATTCACATTTCAAAAGGGAGGAAATAGAGGCATAGTGAGGAAATACTGGACCACAACAAGACCAAAAACCAGCAGGGCAAAACCAGTCCAGTAGCTTCCATGTGCGACTTCTGGACTTGAATTCAAGGGCTAGATGGCTCAGCTCTTCCACCATCTTTGCTTGCAACATACATCTCGCTCTTAGGCTGGTACTAGTCCCTGTATGCAGCTTGCCTTGGCAAATATCTCACAGGTCCGGCATCTTGAAAGTCCGTCTTCTTCGTGGGGTCTCCGCTGCCAACCAAGGGCTTCACATTCACAGCTTCACGTAATGACCTATCAGGGCCTTCATTGTTCAGTGACGCCCCTGCTGCACCCTGCCTAGCCTCTGTGGCTCTCTGAAACTGGTGAAGGAAAACGGATGAACCCTCACTCTGGCAAACGTCATGCTCTAAAGCCAACCAACCAAGTGAATGAAACTGCCGAGTTTTGGCTGCAAGTTCGGGAAGGAATCTCTCCTACTTTAACCACATTTGCAATTTTTTTTCTCTCTGCCCTGGACTTGTTGGAGGATTAGCTGGGGTGGTCTTTTGCCCTGAAGGTACTGATTCTTTTGTTGACTTGTAAATCTCCAGGCATATACTTAATCTCTTTAGTCCTCCTTAGGAAAGGAGCTTCTCCTGTCACATGGCCCTTGGCCACACCTGTACTCTTCCTAGTGCAGTTTTCAGATCCAAACTGTACATTCTGCTTTCCTTCTGCCCCATTTGCACTTTTTCACTGTACAGCGCAACATAGTCACCATTAACAGCCATTCCACCATTTCCACACTAGGCGGTCTTGAAATAATCCTCCGCCAAAGACGTCAGTCCACTGCTTTTCAACTTAGCATCAGGCAAGCATTTGGGGCCTTGTGGGCAAACTGCTGCCAGACCTCTTTATCAAAAATATCCTGGTTGCGGCCTAAGTCTTTATCCTCCTATGGAACCACATCTTTTGCAGAAATACTTTCTTCCAGGCCTCCACTAAATGGCCCTTTAAGCTTCTGCTTACAGTAGGTCCAACAGCCCAAAGTTCCAAAGTCTTCCACAATTTTCTCTCCCAAACTCCACATGGTCAGGTTCTTCCAAGCCAACAGCCCACTCTCTGGTACCAAAGTACTTATTAGTCACGTTTCTGTTGCCTGTGATAAAGCAACCATGACAAGGGAACTTATAAGGAAGAGTTTGTTTGAGCTTAACGATTGACGGTTCCAGGGAATTAGAGTCCATTGTTGCGGGAGGCATGGCAAGCTTGAGCTGGAGCAGCATGCCGAGGGTCACAATCCGAAAATGAGCACAGGAAGCGAGAGAGAGAGAGCAACGTAGACCACGAGGCTTGTTAAACGTACTAAGCCTGCCCCCAATAAACGGAACTTCATTAGCAACGCCACACTTCTAAGACCTCCCAAAACAGTGCAGCCAACCAAACTGGAGACAAATGGCGGAATACTTACAGCATATGGAGGACACGCATTCAAACCACCACAACACCAGACCTTGGTATCTGATGCATTACAGCTGGGCTCAGGAAATAAAATCTTCCACCTCTATTCATTGGATGGCAGACATTCCTCACACACACAATGGCATATCTGTCCTATGCTGCTGTATACTTATCGGATAATGAATATGCTTTTTTATTTTTTTTTAGATTTTATTTATTTTTGTATGCGAATATACTGTCGTCCATGTAGGTTTTGGTGCACCCCGTGTAGGTGCAATGCCCTCAGAGTCAGAAGAGTGTGGCGGATTCCCTGGAACTGAGGTCTCCTGGAATTGGAGTTTACACACGTTCGCAGCTGCCATGTGGATGCCTGGAATCAAACCCAGGTCTCTGATAGAGCAGTCCGTGCTCTAACCACTAGGCATCTCTCCAGCCCGATAAGTTATATAATTAGATTCTTACCTATTGGCAGGTCTGACTCCTGGATTTCTTTATTTCATTTATTTATTTAGTTTATTTATTCATTTTTGTCGTTTTGAGCCAGGTCTTCCTGTAGCCCCCAAGCTGTCCTGGAACTCACTCTGTAGACCAGGCCTGGCCTTGAACTCACAAAGATCCACTGCCTCGCCTCTCAAGCGCTAGGATTAGAGGCGTGCACCACCAGCCAAGAATGTTATTGATTCTAACTTTAAACTCCCTTTTTCCCTCTCAAAAATCTACCACCCCCATTTCCTTTTACCTAAATTAAGGTGGACCAACTTGCCTTTCCAGGGGTGGTCCTATGACCAGGTCTGGATTGACCAGTGAAACTGGGGGTTCTTTATCCTTTATCCAGACCAAGAATTTGTAAATAGGTTTGGGCCTTATGTGCTTTTTTTTTGTTTTTTTTTTTTTTTTTGTTTTTTTTTTTTACTTTCTCTTCTCCTCTTCTTTCAGATGCTACCCAGAGTCTAAGTATGCTTTTAAACTCTTAAACTATAGCTTTGGGCTTTCTTAAAGCTCCCCTCCCTGGCATGTGACCACCTGGTGGCCAACCTTCCAGCCACCTTCCCTCAAGCAACAAGACTTTTGTTCCTTCTTTGACTTCCACTGAGCTCCAGCCTGTTCTGGAGTTTTCCTTTAGAACGCTAATAGATTGTACTTTGGCTTCCATTTGAGTCGTTCTTTGTCCTCAAGCTTCTATTTTTGTCCATTCTTTAACTCTTCTACTAATGAGACTAACAACCCCAAGAGGGGATCCCAATTTCCTCAGACTCACCAAGATTTCCTGTAACACTGCTTTCCTGCCTTTTAGCTCTTTAATTGCTAGTGAAGAAAGCCCTGTTTCTGCACCCTAGATGCCATCATACCCAGAGGGTTCATTTCCTCAATATCCTTTAGGCCAGGGAGACTTAATTACTGCTGACTGGCCAAAGGTTCCAGCAGAAAAGATGGAGGGTTTCTTGAGAAGAAAGCTGGTCCCTGGGAGAAATGAACTGTGCTTCCATCAGAACTGTGAATCATAGGCCAGTCTCTAAGGCAACTGATCAGCCTCTGTTTCACCACAACATTCCTAAACACCACAACATTCCTAAAAGACAAAAAAGAGGCTGGGCATTGGTGGTTTGAATGACCGTGTCCCCCATAGACTTTAAGTATTCACTTTGTCCCCAGTTGGTGGCACTGTTCTGGTAAGTCTTAGAAGGTGTGGCCATGCTGGAGGAAGTATGTCATTGGGGGTGGGCTTAGTGAGTTTAACAAGCCTTGCAGTCTCCGGTCTCTCTTAACTTCCTGTGCTCATTGGAGATGTGAACCTCTCATTGGAAATGTGAACCTCTGCTTTCTGCTCCACCACCAGCAACCATGCCTCCTGCCACAATGGACTCTAATGCCCTGGAACTGTCAATCGTAAGCTCAAATAAACTATTCCTTTTATGAATTCCCTTGGTCATGGTGATTCTATCACAGCAACAGAAAAGTGACTAATACAGCATTCAATAAACTATATATAGCCGAAGCGTGTAGTTTACTAAGTTTTTACTTGTGTATATACCTGTAAAACCATCCCCACCATCAAGTCAGTGAGGACCCCAAAATCCTTGTAATCCATTTCCTACATCCCCTATAACACCTTTCTCCAGAAGCCACCAGCTTCAGGCCAATTCTCCTGTCTCTGCCTTCCATCTCACTGCAGGAGTGCTAGGATTATGGACGCACATCACTGCATCTGGCTTTTTACATGGATTCTGGGGATCAAACTCCATTTGTCAAGCTTGCTTGGGGAGCACTGTGTGCTGGACAGCTTTAGTGTCACTTGACACACCTGGGTGGAGGGAGCCTCAACTGGGGAATGTCCTCCGTTGGACTGGCTTGTAGCCATATCTATGGAGTATTTTCCTGATTGTTGACCGATGTGGGAGGGCCTAGCCCAATGCGGGTGATGCCACCCCTGGGCATGTTGTTGTGTATTGTATAAGAAAGCAGGCTGGCTGGTTGTGGTGGCACACACCTTTAATCCTAGCATTTGGGAGGCAAAGGTAGGCGGATCTCTGTGAGTTCAAGGCCAGCCTGCTCTACAGAGTGAGTTCCAGGCCAGCTGGGGCTACAGGGAGACCCTGTCTAATGGGCCAGGGGAGCAAGCCAGTAAGCATTCCTCCATGGCCTGTGCTTCAGCTCCGACTGCTCTTGCAGAGGACCCAGGTTCTATCCCCAGCACTCATATGGCAGATGAAAACCGTCTTTAACTCCAGTTCCAGGGGAATCTAACACCCTCTTCTCAACTCCTCGGCATTGCATGACATGGGTGCACAAACCTACATGCAGACAGTACATTCATACACAAACAAAAATAAATAAAATAAAATAAATTTTTAAAAAAGAGGGCTGGAGAGATGACCTAGTGGTTAAGAGCTCTGACGGCTCTTGCAGAGGACCCAGGTTCGATCCCCAGCACCCACATGGCAGATGAAAACCGTCTTTAACTCCAATTCCAGGGGAATCCAACACCCTCTTCTGACCTCTGAGGCATTGCACAACACAGGTGCACAAACCTTCATGCAGACAGTACATTCATACACATATGAAAATAAATAAAAATTTAAAAATTATTAAAAAAAAAAAGAAAAACTAGAATGCACTGTTACCCAATCTCCCGGTTCCAGCATCATTTTTAAAATTATGTGTATATGTGTGTGTCTGTGTGTGGGTTTGTGCATGTAAGTGCAGTTCCAGACTGCTTCGAGCCAAGCCATCTGACATGGGCACTGAGATTGAACTCGGATCCCCTGGAAAAGCAGCATGTGCTCTTGACCACTGAACCATCTCTCCAGCCTCATCTAGCATCTGAAATGCTACTTGACACCTGTGTATCTTTGTGGGTGAAGTTTGTGTCCAAATCCTTTTCTTACTTTTTTCTTTACTTTTGCTTTTTATGTGGAATGTTGCTGTGTTACCCAGCCTAGCCCCAAACTCCTGACCTTAAATTAGCCTCCTACCTTCTATTTTTGTTTGGTTTAAGATGCAGGGATTGAATCCAGGGTCTTGTGCATGCTAAGCACCCCACTACTGAGATACTACTCCCAGACCCATTTCCTGATTGTTTTATAGATGGAGAGAGAGACAGAGAGAGAAAGAGAGAGAGAGAGAGCGATAGAGGGAGAGGAGGACGGGAGGAAGAGAGAGGAGAGAGAGGAGAGAGAAGGAGGACGGGTTTCCCTGTAGGCCTAACAAAATAGCCTGGAGACTCATGTGTAGCTGGCCTCAATCTTGAACGGAGAATTTTGCCCTGCTGTCTCTCTCCTGAGTGGCTGATATTAAAGGCAATGCAACGCACCATGCCCAGCAATTATCTATTTTGATACAAGTCCTTTAACAACGTTTACAATTTGCTAATGTTTTCTTCAACATCTAGGCATATGAGGGAGATTGTTCTGTTTTTTCTTTTTTTGTTTTTTTTTTTTTTTTGGGGTCTTTTGTTGAGACAGTGTCCTCCCTGTACCCCCAGCTGTTCCTGGAACAATCCTCTGTAGGACCAGCTGGCATTTTGAACTTCACAAAAATCCCACCTGTCTCCATGCTCCCCGAGTGCTAGGTATTTAAGATGTTGTAGCCACTCACTCTGGTTTAGAGAGATTGTCTTTCAAAGAACAGAGTTTGCAGGTGTGGTGGCACATTTGCCCTTTAATTTCCCAGCACTCAGAGGCCAGGTGAATTCTCTCCTGTGAGTTCAAGCCAGCCTGGTCTACAGTGTGATTTCCAGGCCAACTGGCGCTTCAGGAGACCCTTCTCCTTCAACACAGAGAGACATACACACACATAACACACACAACACACAGCACAGGACCACCCAAACAATTACACAGACCAAAAAGTTTTCTGTTTTTTCTATCTTTTTTTTTTTTTTTTTTTTTGAAGGACATGGTCTAACGTAGTGCTCGGCTGGCCTAAAGCTCAGCTTGCTAATGAGACAGGCTGGCTATCATCTCACAGAGTCTTCCCCTGTGTTTTATAATTGTTTTGTTTTGATTTGGTTTGTTTTGACCCTTGTTTGTTTTTTGTTTTCGAGACTATGGTCTCACGAGTAGCCCTGGCTGGGGCCTGGAACATATAACTAATGTGAACCCGGGCTGGTCTCAATCTCAATACCAGATCTTCCAGCCTCTGGCTCAGAGTACTGGGATTAAAGTTGTGGTATCGCCGTTTTTTTTTTTTTTAATTGGTTTTTTTTTTTTTTTTTTTTGGGGGGGGGGTTCTTTTTTCTAAGACAGGGATATCCCTGTAGCCCAGCTGTCCTGGAAAAACTCACTCTGTAGATACCAGTGCTGGCCTGAACTCACAAAGCGCCTGCCTATGCCTCCAAGTGCTGGGTTTAAGGGTGGTTGCGCCCCCGCCCCGGGCGTTTTTTTTAAATTGGTTTTTTTTTTTGGGGGGGGGGGGTCTTTTCTAGACAGGATCTCCCTGTAGCCCCAGCTGTCCTGGAACTCACTCTGTAGACCGGGCAGGCCTTGAACTCACAAAGATCTGCCTGCCTCTGCCTCCCAAGTGCTAGGATTAAAGGTGTGTGCGCCACCATGCCCGGCTAGTTTTTTCAATTTTTTAATATATTTTTTAATTTTATTTATTCTGTATGTGTATGAATGTACTGTCTGCATGTAGCTTTGTGCTCCTGTGTTGTGCAATGCCGCAGAGGTCAGAAGAGGGCATCGGATTCCCCTGGAACAGAAGTTAAAAATGGTTCTCAGCCACCATGTGGGTGCTGGGGATTGAACCCAGGTCCTGTGCAAGAGCAGTCGGTGCTCTTAACCGCTAGGCCATCTCTCCAGCCCAAGTTTTTTTAATTTTTATGAAGTTCAGCACAGCCATTGTTTCCTTTTTGAAAATCCTACTTTAGATTATCTCATCTTTAAAAAATCTTTGCCTACAGTCTGAGGAGATGGCACAGGGGATAAGAGAGCTTGTTCTCAAAGCATGAACCAGAGTTCGAGTCCCCAGAACTCTATAGAAAAGCACCTATAGAAAAGCCAGGCATGATAGGCATGTGCCCATACCCCAATAATGGGTAGTGGAAATAGGTGGGTCCCAAGATTTTACTGGACAGCCAGCTTAGCCAAAACAACAACAAAAAGGTAAACTTCTGGTTCAGTGAGAGACCCTGTCTCAAAGCAGTGAGGCACAGACTGACAACACACACAGGTGCACATACTTGCACAGTCGGCCACATGCACACACACACACACACACACACACACACACACACACACACGCACACACACATACACATCTTTGCCTACGTTAAAATCACAAAGATATCCAGGCATGAGGATGTATGCCTAGAATTCAGCACTAGGGAAGTAAAGTGAGATGTAGGAGAGTCAAGGAGGCCAGGCCGATTACAGAGCAAGACCTTGTCTCAAAAACAAACCGCCAAATTCCTCTTTTCTTTCAAAAGTTGTGCAGTTTTAGACATCTGTAGTTAACTCGGGCAACTGGCATGCCTGGCATGCTTTCCCATGAAGCGTTTCTGCCATCCTCCTCCTCCCAGCAAGGTCACTCAGGCTGTGTTCATCTGCACCCACACACGCAGAAGTGGAGGCTCTGCAAGATGAAGGTGCAGGGGTCACCCACCTCTGTTTATAAAGTTAATTGGGGGGACTGGAGACATGGCCTAGCAGTTAAAAGCGCCAACTGCTCTTGCAGAGGTCCCGGGTTCGATCCCCAGCACCCACATGGCGGCTGAGAACCATCTTTAACTCCAGTTCCACGGGGTGCATAAATCTACATGCAGACAGTACATTCATACGCATAAAAAATAATAAATAAATAAATTGTAAAGTTAATTGGGAGACTATACCCGCTTTCGTTTGTTTTTGTTTTTAGACAGAGTCTGCTGTATTCCAGGTTGACCTTGAACTCACTGGCTCCCTGAGAACGACCTTGAACTCACTGGCTCCCTGACAACGACCTTGAACTCACTGGCTCCCTGACAACGACCTTGAACAGGTCCTGCTGGCCTCCATCCCTCATTGTGATCAATTGTAGATCAGTTTCTGCAGTGTCAGGGAGGGAGCACTAGGCCAGCACCCACCAACTGATCTACACTGCAGCTGCTATATTTCTTTTTATTTTGTTCATATTCTTGCCCCTAGAAGCAACTGAGTCATTTCCATCTGCGAATCAAATTGCTTTTATTCAAATAGTCCGTGACGGCTGGGCCATCAAGGAGCAGGCCTGAAAGTCTGGATTCCTGCATTCAAATCTAGGCTCCAGTCAGTCCTCCACTGGGGAAAATGCAAATTATTTGTGAAAACAAAACAAAGCAGAAACTCTGCTCTCTACAAGCCCTTCAATCTGCATTCTACCCGGAGAGGTGGAGGGCGGGGTAGTTGAGTGATTGTTGCAGTTCACAGATTTAGCCACATGGGGGCACCAGAAACACGAGATGCAGACCACAGTGGAAGGGAGACTTTCAGGCCTGGAGGAGGTAGGGAAGGGAGGAAGGAAAGGCAATAAAAATGGGTAGTTTTGGGGCTGGAGAGATGGCCTAGCGGTTAAGAGCGCCGACCGCTCTTACAGAGGACCTGGGTTCGATCCCCAGCACCCACATGGCGGCCGAGAACCGTCTGAAACTCCAATTCCAGGAGAACTCCAGTTCCAGGAGAACTCCAGTTCCAGGAGAACTCCAGTTCCAGGAGAACTCCAGTTCCAGGAGAACTCCAGTTCCAGGAGAACTCCAGTTCCAGGAGAACTCCAGTTCCAGGAGAACTCCAGTTCCAGGAGAACTCCAGTTCCAGGAGAACTCCAGTTCCAGGAGAACTCCAGTTCCAGGAGAACTCCAGTTCCAGGAGAACTCCAGTTCCAGGAGAACTCCAGTTCCAGGAGAACTCCAGTTCCAGGAGAACTCCAGTTCCAGGAGAACTCCAGTTCCAGGAGAACTCCAGTTCCAGGAGAACTCCAGTTCCAGGAGAACTCCAGTTCCAGGAGAACTCCAGTTCCAGGAGAACTCCAGTTCCAGGAGAACTCCAGTTCCAGGAGAACTCCAGTTCCAGGAGAACTCCAGTTCCAGGAGAACTCCAGTTCCAGGAGAACTCCAAATAAAAAAAGAAAAAGGAAAAAAAAACAAGAAAAAAACAATAAGAAAAAAATAAAAGAATGAAAAATGGGGGTGGAAGATGGCCCTAGCGGTTAAGAGTGCCGACCGCCTTAATACGGACCCGGGTTTCGTCCCCAGCCCATGGGCGGCCGAGGCCGTTCCTGCAAAACTCCACTTCCAGGAGAACTCCAGCTCCAGGGAAATCCGAGGGACCCTCTTCTGACCTCCGCGGCATTGACGACCTGGGTGCACAGCCTGCATGCAGACGTACATTGATTTTTAAACTATAAAAAAAAAAAAAAAAAAAAAAAGAACTTTTTTTTGAGTAAAAAAAAAAAGACATGGTTGTGTGCCAGGTGTGGTGGCCGCATGCCTTTAATCCTAGCACTCGGGAGGTAGAGGCAGGCGATCTTTGTGAGTTCCCAGCCAGCCTGGTCTTACACAGTGTGGTTCCAGGACAGCTGGGGCTACAGGGAGACCCTGTTCAAAAAGACAAAAAAAAATAAAACAAAAAAAAAAAAAAGGTTGTTGTTAGATGCTGGTATGAACCGAAGTCTCTCTGGAAGAACAGATAGAGAGTGCCTTAACGCACTTAAGATACTCTCCAGCCCCTGGCTGGTTTATTTCTAATAGGCTTTTGTATTTTGCAGGTGAGGTTGGAGGTAAAAATAGTAAACAGATACTGTTACAGGACCTGCTGGCAAGCCCCAAGCCCGAGACTTGCCTGGGTCCTGGATCCAGTCCATTAAGGAGCCACAGTTACCTTCAGGCCCTCCACAAATCTTCCTTGCCTGGGCTGGGGATGTTGGTAGTTGGTAGAGTGCCTAACTAGTATGCACAGGATCCTGGGTTTGATTCCTAGCACTATGCAAACGGCATGGTGTTACACACCTGCAATCCCAGCCCCTGGGAGGTAGATAGAGGATCAGGAGTCCAAGGCCATTCTTGGCTACATTTCCAGTCCGAGGCTGGCCTGGGGTGCAATGAAAACCTGTTCAAAAACAACAACCAGCCAAAAAATAAAACAAAACTAAAAAAAAAAAAACATTTTTTTTTTTTTTTTTTTTTAATCTTTTTTTTTTATCAATTTTCATCTTATTCTGTATGTGTCATTCAATGTACTGTTGCATTGCAAGTTTGTGCACCCGTTGTGTTGGCAATGCCGCGAGAGGTCCAGAAGAGGGTTGTCGGTTTGTCCCCTGGATAGGTCTCCAACTGGACTGGAGTTCTCCTGCGAACTGGAGGTTCTCCTGAGACTGGAGTTCTCCTGGAAATGGAGTTCTCTGGAATGGATTTCTCCTGGAACTGGGAGTCTCCTGGAACTGGAGTTCTCCTGCGAACTGGAGTTCTCCTGGAACGGAGTTCTCCTGGAACTGGAGTTCTCCTGTTTAAACTGGAGTTCTCTCGGAACTGGAGTTCTCCTGGAACCGGAGTTCTCCTGGAACTGGAGTTCTTCCTGGAATGAGAGTTCTCCTGGAACTGGAGTTTCTCCGTGGAGTTGGAGTTTCAGACGGTTCTCGGCCGCCATGTGGGTGCTGGGTATCGAATCCCAGGTCCTCTGAAGAGGCGGTCAGGTCTCCGCTCTTAACCCTACGGCCATTTCTCTCCCCAGCCCCCCAAAAACTACCCCATTTTTTGATTTGTTCCGTCCTCCCCTTCCGTAACCTCCTCCAGGCCCTGAAAGTCTCCCTTCCCACTGTGCGTCTGCATCTCGTGTTTCTGGTGCCCTCCATGTGGCTTTACATCGTGAACTGCAACAATCACTCAACTACCCCGCCCTCCATCCTCTCCGGGTAGAATGCAGATGTGAAGCGGCTTGTATTGAGATGTCAGAGTTTCTGCTTTGTTTGTTTTTCACAAATANTTTTTTTTTTTGGTATTTTTGAGGCAGGGTCTCCCTTTTAGTACCAGCTGTCCTGGAGCTCGCTCTGTAGACCAGGCTGGCCTTGAACCCATAGAGATCCACCTATATCTACCTCCTGAGTGCTGGGATTAAAGGTGTGTGCCACCACACCCAACTCTTATTCTTTTGATTTTATATTACTCTAAAATATGCATACATACCCTCCACCCATATACCCAAATTCCAAAGTCTGAAAATAAATGGTAGGTTAATTCTAGAACCTGTTAAGGGATTCACAATATAAGAGCACAGTTGTTTTCAGATCACAAGGAACACAGGCAAAACACTCATACATATGAAAGAAAGACGAAAGAAGAAGAAAGAAAGAAAGAAAGAAAGAAAGAAAGAAAGAAAGAAAGAAAGAAAGAAAGAAAGAAAGAAAGGAAGGAAGGAAGGATCCAGCTAGCCAGTGAAAGGCATTGGCCTCCTTTAGATTAGCACAGGTGACTCAGGTCAGGTTTGCTGAGTGTGAGGTCAGGGGTACTGTTTACCAGCTATGCCATCTCTGGCAAGGCTATTCACCTACCTGAGACTCAGGGCAAAGGGTTGTTATTGTAGTTTGGTTTAATTTGGTCTGATTGGTTGTTGAGACAGGATCTCTTGTAGCTCCAAACTGGTTTCAAAATCTGTATCTTCCAGCCTCCATCTCCCAAGTGCTGGGATCGCAGGAATGAGCCACCATGCCTGGATGAGCCTGCACCTCCTACCTGACAAAGGGCAAATGGAGGTGGCTGGCTTCGCAGCTTCTTTCCCCTGGGATTCTATCCAAGGTTCTGAAAACTGGAGAAAAGAACACAAACCCGTCCATCCCGCATGCTGGACAAGCTGCCAGCTCAGCATCAGAAGCCCCATTTCCTGAGCTAGAGAGGAATGTCCTCCACTAGACTTCTCTGAGCTCAGACAACTGACAGGTGGGAAGGTGCCATCCACAGCTAGGAATTGTGTTGCTGATTATATGTGTTCTTGAGCTGGAAACTAAGGGTTTGAATAATCCCCATTTGTTTTTTTAATCAGTTGAACTTGTTTGGTGTTATTTGGTAGGTTAAAGTTATAGAATTTCTTTTTGTTAAGATTTTTAGATGTTATTTTATGTGTATATGTGTATTGCCTGCATGTGTGTAAGAGCACCCCTATTGTACAATGCCCACAGAGGTCAGAAGAAGGTGTTGGATCACCTGGAACTGGAGGTACGGATGATGGTTAGCCACCCTGTGGGTGTTGGAAATTGAACCTGTGTCCCTGTAAAAGCAGCCAGTGCTCTTAACCACTGATCCATCTCTCCAACCCAAGATTTATTTTTTATTTTTAATTACGTGTATATTTGTGTGGCTGTGTATCAGTATGTGCAAGGGACTATAGGTGCCCATGGACCCAGAGGCATCGGATACCCTGAAGATGAAGATATAGGCAGTTGCGAGCTGCCTGAGTCAGGTGCTGAGAACCAAACTTGGGTCTTCTAAAAGAGCAGTATATTGCTCTTAACTGTTGAGCCATCTCTCTAACCCCAAAGTTGTAGAATTTCTGGAGTAAATTATATAATTACTAATAATTGTAATAATACAATTACTATAATTATAAGATAAATTTTAAATGTGTACATGTAAATGAGGCTGTGTGACTAAATAGATGAGTCATACAATAGAAATATGGACATTTAGTGGAAACATCACCCTAGGCTTTTAAAAATTATCATTATTATTATTATCATTATTACTATAAGTGTGAGTACAAATGTGGGCACAAATATGCCAAGGGCATATTGTGGAACAAGTTCTCTCCTTCACCTTTACATGGCTGGTGTGGCAAGGGCTTTTACCCACTGCACCCTCTTGTCAAGGGCTTTTACCCACTGCGCCCTCTTGTCAGGCTTGTGTAGCAAGGGCTTTTACCCACTGAGCCCTCTTGTCAAGGGCTTTTACCCACTGCGCCCTCTTGTTGGGCTTGTGTGGCAAGGGCTTTTACCCACTGTGCCCTCTTGTCAAGGGCTTTTACCCACTGCGCCCTCGTGTCAAGGGCTTTTACCCACTGCGCCCTCTTGTCAAGGGCTTTTACCCACTGTGCCCTCTTGTCGGGCTTGTGTGCCAAGGGCTTTTACCCACTGTGCCCCCTTGCTGGCCTTAGCACAGGCTTCTGTGGTTTGGAAATAACAAGAAAAAAGGCATTTTTGTTAAATAGCTATTATGTGCCTGCCCTGATAAGCATCTTCCATCTAGAATCCAACATCTCTGCGTGGAAGGTGCTTTACACGGTTGTGCTGGTCTACCTGTAACTATGTACTGGGTTGTGTTATTCAGTTAAGATCCAGCTCAGCTGGACCTGCTGCCTCCTGCCTGTGATTGCAGCATTTGAGAAGCCAAAGAAGGAAGATTGCTAGAGTTCAAGGCTGTAGTGGGGCTACAGAGTAAGACTCCCCCTCTCTCTACAGCATAGTTGCACATACCTTTAATCCCAGCATTCAGGAAGCAGAAGCAGGCAGATTTCTGTGAGATCAATGTCAGCCTGGTCTTACATAGTGAGTTTTAGGTCAGCTGGGGGTACAAGGAAACCATTTTTCAGAGAGAAAGAAAGAGAGAGTGGAAGGAAGGGAAAAAGGGAGGGAGGGAGGGAAGGAGGGAGGAATGAGAGAGAGAGAGAGAGAGACAGAGAGAGAGAGAGAGATTCATCTCCCCTGCTATATTTGTGCTGAGTGATGGCAGGAGTACAGGGAGACCCTATCCCACAAGAGAAGTGGAGAGTTATTGAGGAAGGTACACACATCAACTTTTGGCCTCTGTACACAAGCACACATATGGGCGCATGCACACAAAAAGTTAATTCTTTCTTTGTAGGAAACAAAAGTGTTAATTTGCTCATTAGAAATTCTTTTATAAGACAGTTTCTTGGGGGGAAAAAATTCTTGAGTGGGACTGGAGAGATGGCTCAGCGGTTAAGGCCACTGGCTGCTCCTGCAGAGGACCCGGGTTTGATTCCCAGCACCAACATGGTGACTAACAACCATCTATATCTCCAGTTCCAGGGGATCCAAACCCCTCTTCTGGCCTCCATAGGCATTGCATAGATGAATGCACTTACATCTATACAGGCAGAACACTCATACACACAAAATTAATTAAATTAAATTAAAGAAATTCTCGAGTACTGGGCTGGAGAGATGGTGCAGTGGTTAAGAGCACTGGCTGCTCTTGAAGAAGATCCAGATTTGGTTCCCAGCACCCACAATGGCTGTTAACACCCATCTTTAACTCCAGTTCCAGGGAATCCAATGCCCTCTCCTGGCCTCCTCAGGAACTACACGTGCGACACACCTACATACATCCAGGTAAAACACCCACACACATAAAATAAAAATAGGTAAAACTTTTATAAAAAGAAATTCTCAAGTGCTTCTTGAATTTTATGTGTCCTGCCAAGTCCCAAGGAAAGAGTTACAATAAGAACTGTTCTCCTCGGGGTTGCAGAGACGCTCAGTGGTTAGGAGCATGGTTGCTCTTCTGAAGGACCCAGATTCCATTCCCAGAACCTGTTGGGCCCTGTGGGCCCTCCATACTCATGGCATGAAAGAGAATACGGCCTACTGTAATCCCCTGAGCCTGACTGGAGTTTGGCGACCTGTATTTGGCCAGTCACTTCCGCGCAGGAGTGACTCAGCATAGCCTGACCTAAAAGCGCCTCTACCCAGATAAAACTGATATAACCGATGTGGCGAATTACTATTGGCCCAAAGCTATCCCCCCACTCTACGTATCTCCTCTCCCACCTTCTTTTCTCCACCCCTCCCTCCAAGCAAATATAAGCGGCTGCCTGATGCAATAAAGTGAATCCTTACTTTGACGAGACTCCTGACCCCCATGTGGTTCTTTTGGGGTCGACACTCACCATCCCACTCAGCCCCGGAGGAGAGACAGGCTGGCCCGACTCTCCCCTCCATCTCACCTGCCAGAGGAGCCGGCAAGAACCCACACGGAAAATAAAAAAAAAAAAAAAAAAAAAAGACCCCCCCCAAAAAAACCCCACTAATTTATTATTTTTTTTGGTCTTTTCCAAACAGGGTCTCCCTGTAGCCCCAGCTGTCCTGGAACTCACTCTGTAGACCAGGCTAGCCTTGAACTCACAAAGATCTGCCTGCCTCTGCCTCCCAGAGTGCTAGGATTAAAGGCGTGTGCCACCACACCCGGCAACACGTTATTATTTAACACGACACTGATCCTAAGACATAGCCCATTTTGCCAACAGTCCTGTGGGAGGATGTGTATCTTCCACTAAGGCGAAACAGTGGTCCAGGGTACTTGGGAAACTTGGTAGAGACCAAGCCATCTAGGCTGAGTACAATCTGGCCAGGGCTGTCCATGTAAGAACCTAAATCAAGGCTGAATTATTTGGTTGCCACCCCCCATCTGCATCTCCCCAGTTAACCACCCCCATCTGCATCTCCCCAGTTAACCACCCCATCTGCATCTCCCCAGTTAATTACCCCCCAGCCTTGTGCCCACTTTGCCTCATTCTTTCAATCTGCACCACAACTTACTCCTTTGTTGTTTGTATATTGTCTGGTGAGACTCGGGGCTGGAAAGCAACTCCCACATCCTGAATTGTGTCCCTTTTGCTTCTGGGGTCCCTGAACACAGTGAGGGGACAGTGAGCGCTCTGTTATATTGACTGGATGAACATGTGAATGGAGCGAGATTCAAATAAACAGGATAAATGAGTGATAACACCTACACCCATCAGAGCCTGGGTGCACAGGAGCATGCGTTTGTCTGTCTGTCAGCCAACCTGTCTATCGTTCTGTCTGCTCCCATGTGTGTCCCTGGTGGGGACCCAAGCAAGTCTCCAGGGATTTGTGCAGTATCAGAGTAGAGGGGGTAAGAGACAGATCTTTGTCCCTGCAGTGGGGGAAAGGCTCTGGATATGAACCCAAAAAACACTGCCTTTCCACTGAGGGAGGGGTCCAGCCTTGAACCCCACATTGCCCAAACCTCCATGTCCCATCCTTTCTAGAAGGAATCCTGAATACTCCTCCCCCCTATGCCCTCCCCCACTCATAGGCAGAAAGACTACAAGGCACATTTTCTCCTTTACCGCCCCCCAAACATGCAGAATAGCGGTTGCTATGAGCACCAGGATCGGCATGGTACTTGACATCCATTTTTTTAGAAGTTCAGTTGCTATGGTAACACCATGTTTTCCAGACTGAAGACAAACCTCTGGTTCAAATCTGAGAGAGAGGAGGTTCTTTCTAGACATCTCCTGGAGTGGTGAGGTGGGACCAAATCTTCCAGCAAGGATTCAGTAAACATCAAGAAATTAAATCAAAGTACACTGGTGCAGTATAAGCACCAAGCTGCTGGGGAGGGGGCAGCCTCAGCGGCCAATACTGCACCAAGCTGCTGGGGGGGGCGATCCCAGCGGCCAGTCCAGCCCAATGCCCTGTGAGCAGGTAGCCGGGCCTGTCAACTATGCCCAGCATGCAGGTGGCATATGCTTCCCAAGAGCAGTTGTTAGTCCTGAGTCTGGTGGCTCGTTTATGGTGCGTTCATTCCAAACCAATAATCACTGAGAAGCTACTGTTTCCACACAGTCTATGCAATGGGACTACAAACAATAAAATCCTTCCCAAGGAGTCCATACTCTGCCCCCAAGAACACAGATGGAGGGGATAGGGAGATGGCTGAGCTGACAAAGTGCCTGCCAAACAAGTGTGAAGACCTGAGTTCCGATCCCCAGCACCCAAGGAAAAGCCAGGAGTGGTGGCACATACCTGTAACCCTAGGGTTGAGCAGCAAAGACAGGTAGACACCTAGAACTTTCTGGCCAGCAAGTCTAGCCAGTCAGTGAGCCCTGGGCTCAGTAAGCTAATAATAATAATAAATAATAATAATAATAATATAGGTGAGGCTGGAGAGATATCTCAGCAGTTAAGAACACTGGCTGCTCTTACAGAGGACCTGGATTCAGTTCCCAGCACCCACAGGGTAACTGACAACATCTGTTATTCCAGTTCCAGAATAACATCTGTTATTCTGATGCCCTCTTCTGGATGCTGCAGGCACTGTACAATATGGGTGTACTTAACATGCAGGCAAAACACCCATGCATAAACTAAAATAAATGCCAGGCGTAGTGGCGCATGCCTTTAATCCTAGCACTCAGGAAGCAGAGGCAAGTGGATCTTTGTGCATTCAAGGCCAGCCTGGTCTACAGAGCGAGTTCCAGGACAGCTGGGACTACAGGGAGACCCTGTCTTGAAAAGACCAAAAAAATTAATTAATTAATTAAGGCAGAGAGAGATTGAGGTAGACCTTGACCATCAACCTCTGAACCTCTAGCCTTCACACGCATACACACACACACACACACACACACACACACACACGCAAGAAACCATTCACACATACACAAAAAATGAAATTTTAGCCGGGCATGGTGGTGCACGCCTTTAATCCCAGCCCTCAAGAGGCAGAAGCAGACAGATCTCTGTGAGTTCAAGGCCAGCCTGGTCTACACAGTGAGTTCCATCCAGGATAGCAGGGTCAACAGCTGTTTCCAAACGACCAAAAAAAATGAAATTTAAAAAAAATTTTAGGTGTATGAGTGTATTGCCTGCATGTGTGTGTGTAAGTACACCTGTGTCATGTAATGCCTGCAGAGGTCAGAATAATACATTGGATCCCCTGGAACTAGAATTATGAATGGTTATTAGCCACCATGTGGATGCTGGGAATCACACCTAGGTCCTCTGCAAGAGCAAGTACTCTTAACCCCTGAGCCATCTCTCCAGCCCATGAAATAATTTTTTTAAAGAACACAGATGTTCAGAGCTGTATGTGGTGTCACACCTGTAATCCCATTATCAGAAGGCTGAGGCAGAAGGATTATAGAAAATTAGAGGTCAGCCTGGCCTACAGAATGAGGTCTGTGTCAAAAAAAAGGGGGGGAGGAGGATGAGAATGGGGAGGAGGAGGTGAAGGAAGAAAAGGGGCGAGGGGGGAGGGAGGAAAAATTGTCCGCCCTCTCCCTTCCTTGCCTGCAAGTGTCTAATCCTCGTGAACTCTGTGAGAATGTGAACTGAGCAAGAGCTGCCTGTGCACTGAGGGAAGAGCGCAGCTCAGCAGGAGGCTGACGTGACAAAAGAGACTCTAGTAATAATCTAGGGACAAGGATATTAACCTGGATTCTCCTAGTGGATGCTAGGTCACGAGAATCATTAAGAGAGCCTGGAGGACCAGAGAGATGGTTCAGTGTGTATGCAATTACTGCCAAGCCTGCTGGCCTGAGTTCAATTCCCAGGACCCACATGGTTGGGAGGAGAGAACCAACTCCCACAGTGGTCCCCTGACTTCCACACATGCACTATGGAATACACATAAATACATTAAATAAATAAGTAAACAAATAAAGTATTTTTTTTTTCTTTTTGTCTTTTTGAGACAGAGTCTCCCTGTAGCCCTACTTACTGTGTAGACCAGGCTGGCCTCAAAACTCAGAGAGCTGCCAGCCTCTGCCTCCCCAGTGCTAGGATTAAAGGTGTGTTCCACCACACCCGGCATAAAGTAAAAAATTTTATTTAAAAATAGATAAAGCGTGTGATAGGGATGAGGGGCTCAGGATCTCAGGCAGCCTCTACAAGATGAGAAAGCAAGGGAGGCAGGTACATCCCTGCAGCCTGCAAAGGACCCAGTCTTGTTCCTATGGTTTGACATGTGTGTACTATACTCATGCATGCATGCATCCATGTGTGTGTGCCTGGCTGCACGTGTGTGTGTGTGTGTGTGTGTGTGTGTGTGTGTGTGCTCTCGAGCATACATATGGCCCTGGGAAATGCTTTAGCTAGGCAAGTGCTCAACCACTGAGCTGCACCCCAGTCCTGGTCTGCAATGTAAGGCAGCGCATCGTGTTGCTCCAGACACTCTCAGTGGTGTTTGTTATGGACATCACAAGGACACCTACACCATGTGTTTGGGGGCTGTGGAGAAGAATTGCTAGAGAGCAGAGCGCCTGGCACAGGGATGGGTGGAGAGGATGTTGGTCTAAGCCAATGCTCAGTAAGGTATTCTGGGAAGGCGGCATTTGGGCAAAGGTACAAAGGGGGGGGGGGTAAAGGAGAGCTGGGTGTCTGAAGAACGTCCCTGAGTGAGAGGCAGGCAGTGTGGAGACCTTCGAATGGGACACACCTGTCCCTGGGAATTAGCAGCCAAAAACCAGGGCAGAGCAATTTATGGGAAGAGGCCAAGCAGGGCAGGCCAAGTGGCTGTGCTGAGGCGCTACGGACCATGACTAGATACGGGTGGGACTGGACTTACCTTCCCAAAGAGTCCCTCTGTTGAAGATAACCTGGGAACAAGCAGCAGAGCTAAGGGGAGATTACTGCCTTAATCCAGCAACAGGCCACAGGGAATCTGTGGAGGCAGAAGTGACACGGACTGGCTCAGATGATTAAGATGGACAGGAAAGAGAAGAGGGCCAAGTAACAGCGATTTAGAGATGGTTAGCTTCTAAGATATTTCAAACTTAAGAGTCTGGGTATTTTCATCAAGGGAATGTGGGACGGACACACCACACACACACACACACACACACACACACACACACACACACACTGCACCATATCCTCAGCATCTTTAGGGCAAGAAGCTAAGAACCCAGTGAAGGAGCTTGCAGGAGTGCTTGCTAGGAGACAGGGACAGCCGGAAGAAAGCGTGTTTGGAGGAAAGAGTGGTGAATCAGTGGATGACAGGACTGAGAACCACCTCTAGATTTAGCAGCCTGGCTGCTGCCTGTGACCTCAGCAATATGAGCAAAGCGTGAACAAAGACAAAGGACAGCAAAGAAATAGGGCATGCGTTGGAGGGGCGATGCAGGGACAGAAGGTTTGTCTGCTCTGCATGATGGAAGAAATGAAACAGGTTTATATGCCAAAGGCAGAATAATGGGGGGGGGGTGCATAACCAAGAGGAAGAACCGGCCACTGGGGAGCAGTGAACGGGGAAGGGCTCCTGGGCGAGGCAGGGCTGCTTCAAGCAGGCCTTGAGCCAGAGGGACGGAAAGAGGGAGCGAGCACAGATGCTGGTGGGCGTAGCTGAGCCTGGGAAACACGCTTCCAATTGCTCCACTTTCCTCTGGGAAGCAGAGCAGCAGATGAAGGAAGGAAGTGCGGGGGCTTGAAGAGCAGAGGAGAGAAGGCATGTGCCAGCAGCAGCCGCCCAGAGTGTGAATGAATCAGGGTTCCCCAGAAGAACCAGCCTCAGTGCTTTCCGGTCACTAGAGATGAGCCCACAGGAATTAGTGAGCTGGGCATTCTCTGTTTCTCTACCACACCCAGTTGCCCAGTACAGGCATGGAGGAGGTAGACTAGGTTCAGCAAAACCTGGGAGTTCACTCAAGCTAGCCAGAGTGGGCAGAGCATTTGAGAGGCTGGTGAGAGACAGAAGAACGGCCCCTCAGAGCTCTCCGCTAGCACAATGTTTAGAATCTGGAGATGCTGGGGTACCTGGTGAAGGGGATGAGACTCAACCCCGAAGAGAGCATGAAAACAGGAGTGGATTTCTTTACCTGATGTGCAAGGGAGAGCCTACTAGTGAGGAGGGGCCGGGAAAAGTGCAGCTTGAGAACAACTGAGATAGCTCAGTGACTAAGGGCTTGCTTTTGAAGCATGAAGACCTGAGTTCAAGCCCAAGGATACACCTAGCCTAGCATAGCTGGAGAGGTGGCGGCAGTGTGATTCCCTAGGGGCCTGCTGGCCAGCCAGGCAACTAAACTAATCAGTGAATTCCAGGCCAAATGAGAGACCCTGTCTCAAGAAGAAAGGGGAAGAGGAGGGGGAGAGGGAGGAAGAAAAAAAAAAGGAGGAGGGGCTGGAGAGATGGCCTAGTGGTTAAGAGCACCGACTGCTCTTGCAGAGGACCCGGGTTCGATCCCCAGCACCCACATGGTGGCTGAAAACTGTCCGTAACTCCAATTCCAGGAGAACTCCAGTTCCAGGGGAATCTGACACCCTCTTCTGACCTCCTCGGCGTTGCACGACACGGGTGCACAAACCTACATGCAGACAGTACATTCATACACATAAAATAAATAAATAAATAAAATGGAGGAGTTTGTTAAGTCCAGATGTGATGGTGCATACCATTAATCCTAGCCCTTCAGAAGGCAGAGGCAGGCTGATTTCTGTGAGTACATCTACATAGTGAGTTCCAGGCCAGCCAGGGCTACAGAGTGAGACTCTGTCTCAACAAAACAAAACAAGAAAACAAAAACAAAGCACAAGCTGAATAGCACTGAAGGGCACCCTCAGGTGTCATCACTCAGAAGCCATCTACTTTTTTTTTTTTCTTTTAAAGACCCAGTCTCTCGCTAGCCTGGAACTCCGTAAGGAGGCTAGGCTGACTGGCCAGCGAACCCCAAGGACCTACCTGTCTTTGCCTCCCCAAGTGCTGAGACTGTGTGTGTCACCATGCCTTAGATTTTTTGTTTTGTTTTAACATGGGTTTGGGGACTGGAACTTGTTAGATTCATTTTGAGGGGAGACTTGGTGCAGAGAGGAGAAAATGTCAGGATTCCGATGAGAAGGAAGTCGGTTTATTTCAGGCATGGCGGCTGGCCTGCCTGTGTCGGGATTAGGATGACCAGCGTTAGAATATCCCCAAATGGCAGTTTTATACCCAGACACACAAGGCAGTGAGGACAAGGAGACGGGGGAATGGGCATAGGTGGGACTGCGGCTGGTATCAGTAGGAGCATCTGAGAGAGACTGAGGCCTGGTTCTGGTCTCCGATGAGGTATGATTGCAGGATGTTACAGCAACAGTTCTCAGGTTGCAGAAACGCATTCCAGGATAATTATTTCTTGGAACTTCTGCCTCAATTGGCCTTCTGAAGTCCCTGACCTAGGTGGACTACAACTTTACAGAACTGGGGCCTTGCTGCTTGTGAACACAAACACTTGCCGGGTGTGGTGGCTCACACTTTTAAACCCAGCACTTGGGAGCCAGAGGCAGCCGGATCTCTGTGAGTTCAAGGCAAAAAGAAAAAAGAAAATTAAGAAAAATGTAAAAGTCTGCTATGTTCCAGGCTCATTTGGTAAAGTGTTTGTCTTTTTTTTTTTTTTTTTTTGTCTTCTGAGATAGGGTCTCCCTGTAGCCCCAGCTGGCCTGGGAACTCACTATGTAGACCAGGCCTGGCCTTTGGGACTCCCTGAGATCGCACTGCCTCTGGCCTCCTGAGTGCGTGAGATTAAAGGACGATGTGCCAACCTGCCGCGGATTAGTATCATGTAATTCTACACCCAAACGGCACAGTTAATGCAGTGCTGGGATCACATCAAGCAACCCTAGGGATGCCAGGCAGCACTCTACCAACTGAGCTACAGCCAACTAAACTCCCCCGTCGCCCCCCCATTTAAAGCCATCCTGCTTGTAGCAACAACTGTTTCAAATGAAATCACTTCTGCGGGGGGGGGGGGGGGGGTTGATCACGTGATTAAATGAGGAAACTTCTCACTGAATAATGAAACCATTATTTGCACAATTTGCTTAATGCCTATATTTCTCCAACATGCATCCCTTTCCCCAACAATACTGCAAACCCCTCAGAGCAGGAACTTCCTGTGCCTTGTTTTCCTCAGCACCGCCTCCCATAGGGCCTGGCACACAGAAAGCCTTCCGAAACCACGGAGTGAGTGAACGCCGGTGCCCAGATGCCTTGGGTGAAGGGCTGCAGTGGAGAAATTTGTTCCAATACTGGCTTCAGGGCGAGAGGGCGGGAACTCGGAAACCGCTTCCGCTCTGTCGGGGATCCCATCTGCTTTGGCTCAGGGCCTCTAGCTGCAGGTGTCTCCTCCTGTCTGCATTCCTGAGATGCAGCTGTATTCAAGTCCCGGCCTCTGTGCACACTGCTTTGTGCACACTGCTTTGTGCACACGGGCTCTGAACTGCACTGGAATTTGATGGATGGCCCCGGGTTTATCTCCTGAGTACAGGTGCACTGTAGGTAGCCTGCCATCCAGCAATTCGGCTCCTCCTCTACATTCATACCACATCTGAGCATATGATCACAGACCCTGTGCTTCGGAACATTTCTTTATATCCCAAGCCCTTCAGAATGGTTAGGAATTTTTTTTAATTTTATTAATTTTTTTATGTGTATGAATGTACTGTCTGCATGTAGGTTTGTGCACCTGTGTCGTGAAGTGCTGCGGAGGTCAGAAGAGGGTGTCGGATTCCCCTGGAACTGGAGTTAAAGACGGTTTTCATCCGCCATGTGGGTGCTGGGGATCGAATCCGGGTCCTCTGCAAGAGCAGTTGGCGCTCTTAACCGATACATCATCTCTCCAGCCCCGGTTAGGAATTTTATCCCATCCCCTTATCCCTTCGTTTCATTTCTGAAACAGGATTTCATGCACCCAGGTTGACCTCAAACTGCCCGGGCAGCTAAAGATGACCCTGAACTTCTGATCCTCTTGCCCCACCAGCTGAGTGTTAGGTTTGTAATTATCCACCTCCCTGCCCAGTGTCTATAGAGCTGGGGACCAAATCCTGGACTTCATTCATGTTAGGCAAGCATTCTACCAACTTAGCCCACGTCTCCAGCCTTCTCCTCATTTTTAAAAAATTTTTTAAAATTTATTTTTGTATGTGTATGAATGTACTGTCTGCATGTAGGTCTGTGCACCTGTGTCATGCAATGCAGTAGAGGTCAGAAAAGGGTGTTGGATTCCCCTGGAATTGGAGTTAAAGACGGTTCTCATCCACCATGTGGGTGCTGGGGATCGAACCCGGGCCCTCTGCAAGAGCGGTCGCTGCTCTTAACCTCTAGGCCATCTCTTCAGCCCCATCTCATTTTTAATTAATTAATTAATTTATGTGTGTATTGTGTGTTGTGCATATGTGTCTGTGTGGGTGTGTGTGCGTGTAAGTGCCTGCATGTGCGCCAGCATACAGAGTTCACTGATCAACATGGGTGTCTTCCTCACTGGCTCTCCATCTTTATTTTCGAGACAAGGTCTCTCACTGAACCTCAAGCTCGTTGATTCCCCAGGATGACTGGCCAAGGCGTTCCAGAGAGACACCTGCTTCCCCAGCTCTGGGAGTTACCGATGTTTACTTTTACATGGGTGCTTGACATCCAAACTCAGGCCATCATGGCAGACACTTTACCAACTAAACCATCTCTCCACACCCTTTCACCTTCTTTTTTGATCATAAATAACAAACATAATTTCCCAAAGGTTAGGAGTGTTAGGTTATAGAAAAGCATGAATCCCAATAAACGGCACATGAGGCTTAGGTTACTCCAGGAACATGCTTTACTTCCATGTGGGACTGCCAGCGTGATCCGCCTGCAGACACGTGGTGGGACCAGACAGCATGGCAAGGGGCAGGGGATGGACAGAAGCGGGGCGCAGAGAGGCAGAGAGAGGCAGCAGAGACAGAGAGGGACAGAGAGAGTTATGGCAGCTGGGGTCCACCCATTTATACCCATGGAGGTACCCATGGGGTACCCATGGGGCCTCGGGTACAGGGGAAGGGGTCAGAAGATTGATAGCTTCTGGAGGAAGTGGGCATGTGTGTGCCCCTTGGGATTCTGGGAAGCCTGGACCTAACAAGGAGCATATCACACAAGTTCAGTTACTGCTCTGCCAAGTGGCTCTGTGGCCATAGGCAAGTTACTAAACCTCTCTGAACCTGTCAGTTCCCTCCTCTGTAATATGTGACTAGTAATACTCCCTACCTTTCCATAGGAATTGGGAGGACTGGCTATGATAAAGGAAAAGGGTTTTGTGCAACCTGGTAGATAATCAGCTTTAAGGAAATATGGATGTATAGCCAAGTGTGATGGCTCCTCCTGCAATCCCAGGACTCAGGAAGCTGAGGCAAAAGAATTACTGTGTGTTCAAATCCAGCCTAGACTCCATAATGAGTTCCAGGCCTGCCTCGGATACAAACTGAGCTGTATCTCAAAACAAACAAGAGGGCTTTAGATAAAGTGAAACAATTATATCTCTAAACAGGTCTGTAACAGAATTCAGGCTATGAATGAGCATTCTAGAGCAAATAGATTCTTTAGGAGAATATGCATGTGAGCTGGAGAGATGGCTCAGTGGTTAAGGTACTTGCTATTCAAGCACAAATACCTGAGTTCAAATCCCAAATGAGTCAAACCTCTGCTTCTGCTTCTCAAGGTGCAGTGGTGTAAGCCTGTCATCCCAGTGGTGGGAGGTAGAGGATGGGCAGAGATATGTAAATCTTTTCAGGGGGAAGGTTTGGAGGGCCTTACTGGCCAGCTAGTCCAGTCACTCAATAAGCTCTAGGTTCAGTGAGAGACCCTGTCTCAAATAAGGTAGGGAGCAACAGAAAACACCCATCATAGACCTTTATTTAGCCTACAGGAGCAAGTGCATACACAAACACACACACACACACACACACACACACACACACACACACACAGGAGAATATGCATTCATGATTCATGTTGTTTTAGTGGCCTATTTCTGTAATACTAGTGATGGGGAGGCTGAGGCAAGCAGATCATGAATTTAAGACCAGCCTGGATTATACAGTGAGACCCAGTCTCAGAACAAAGACACTAACAACAGTAAGACTATGCATCTACAAATGCCTACCAAACCAGCACCAAAAAACGCACCCCTCCCCCTATAGCTTTGATCTATCCCCTTGGCAAATCACAATTCATTTTGATTCCACTTCTCTAATCACTTACAACCACCTGGATAATAAGAAAATTGTACTTTAAGAGCATTGAACATGTGCCAAAATCTCTAAATGAAACAGTTCCCAGCCTTCAAGAGAAGCATTGTACCAATCGCTATCTGCCTGTTTCAGACAGGAAAGGCAATCTGCCCAAGGTCACAAAATGAGTCACTGTCGGAAGTGAGAATTTTTTTTCTTCAATACGAGTGTATGTACTGTCCTTTAAGATTAAAGCACTGACCTGCTATCAACCAGGAGTTTGTTCTCAACTGCTTGCTCTGCTAGGGGGAAGATGAAACCCAAACCCCACAGTGAGAAGACAACTGGACTCACATGGCTCAGTGAGAATCTGGTGGGAACCTACTGTGTGTCAGGCACTGTCCATTGTACTTTGGAGAACCTACTATGTGTCTGATGCTGTCCACGGCACTTTCAAGACCATACTTTGTGTCATATACTGTCCAGGGCACTCTTGAGAACCTATTATAAGCAAGGCATGGGGGTGCATGTATCTAATCCCCTAACTCAGGAAACTGAGGAAGAAGAATTTGCAAATATCAGACCAGCCTGGGCTACATAGTGAGTTCCAGCCTATCAGTCTGGGCTATAGAGTAAGATTAGAGAGAGAAGGAGAGAGACAGAGAGATAGAGAGAGATAGAGACACAAAGACAAAGAGACAGAATAAGACCTGAGAGACAGACAGAGACAGAGGGACCCAGGAGAGAGAATGAGGGAGACAGAGAGAAAGATACAGAGGCAGAAAGAGAGACAGAGAGAGACAGAGAGAAATAAAGAGGAAGAGAGGGAGAGAGACTGAGAGATGAAGAGAGAGAGAGACATGAGGACAATAGAGACAGAGAGAAATAGTGAGATCTGAGAGAGAAAGAGAGCAGAGACTGAGAGACAGAGAGAATGAACCTACTATGCGTCAGCCACTGTCCCTGACCCTGGAGTGCTTCGGGTCTTAGGAGTGGAAAGAGACAAGCATTAACTAGTTACACAAATGACTAGTTAACAAATTCTAACCAATGATTTGAAGGTGACTTTGAGGAGCGGGATCAAGGGAAGTCAAGAGCAGTCAGAGAAATCACACCCCAGAGCACCCCACAGCCTGGAGGAGGAGGTGGGGAGAAAAAAGAGGGCTTGGTGGCAGAGGAGCTGCATAGCATGGCTGGGGCAAAGCGGGGTTAGAGACTGCAGGGGAGGGTACACGATGGGGGGGACCAGGGAAGGGAGCAATCACATAATGGGGCTGGGGAGATGGCCTAGCGGTTAAGAGCACCGACTGCTCGTGCAGAGGACCTGGGTTGGATTCCAAGCACCCACATGCTGGCTGAGAACCGTCTTTAACTCCAGTTCCAGGGGAATCCAACACCCTCTTCTGACCTCCACAGCATTGCACAACACGGGTGCACCAACCTACATGCAGACAGTACACTCATACACATAAAAAATAAATAAAATTTTTAAAAATGAAATAAAAGCATTACAGGTGAAAGGTTAGGAATGCCACTAGCTAGCTGCTGCATAGAGACACAATATCTCAAAGCTTAAGATGTTTTAAAATATTTTATTATTTTTATTTTATGTGTATGAATGTATTGCCTGCATTTGTAAGTGCACCTGTGTCATGCAATACCTGCGGACATCAGAAGAGGATGTTGGATCCCCTGGAACTGGTGTTACTGATGATTGTTAGCCACCATGTGGGAGCTGGGAATTGAACCTGCGGCCTCTGCAAGAGCAGTCAGTTCGCTTAACCACTGAGCCATCTCTCCAGCACCAACACAACAAGAACATTTACAATCTCAGTTTCTGTGGGTCAGCCATTAAGAATACAGTCCTGGTTGTCTCCGTCTCAGGAAGCAACAGCTGAGTATCAGCTGAGGTCATAGTGACCTGACAACCTGACTGGGCCTAGAGGGTGCACTTCCGGACAGCTCGCTCATATAGGTGAACAGGTGTTGGCTATCAGTGGGATGTCTCCATCCCAGGCCTCCTGGACTTTTCACAAGGCTGCTGTAGTGTTCTCATGTGTGACAGCTGAGTGTCACTACAGTGAGTGGTCCAAGAGAACAGGCAGAAGCCACAGTGTCCTTCAACCTAACCTCAGAAATCATAATATCACTTTCTGCCTGTCACATCCTATCTACCCAAAAAACTAAGTTGTAAAGAAATCAAAGCAGTGTGGTATTAACTAAAAGATTAAACTTGGGCCACTACCTTACACCAATATATCAAAATTTACTCAAATAGGTCAAAGGCCTAAACATAAGATCTAAAACTACAATTCATAAATAAATAAATAAATAAATAAATAAATAAATAAATAAACAAATAAATAAATAAATCTACAATTCTTAGAACATCAATGTTTCATGACCCTGGATTTGGCAAAGTCACAGACAACCAGATTACGAAATAGATACACTTGCCAGGTGTGGTGGTGCACGCCTTTAATCCTAGCAGGCAGAGGCAGGTGGATCTTTGTGAGTTCAAGGCCAGCCTGGTCTACAGAGCAAGTTCCAGGACAGCTGGGGCTAAAGGGAGACCCTGTCTCAAAAAGACCAAAAAAAAAAAAAAAAAAGGATGGTCACATGTGGAATAGGGCCCCGTACCTGTAATCTCACCAGTTGGGAGGCTGAGACAGGAGACAGTGAGTTACAGGCTAGCCTGGGCTATACAGCAAGACCCCGTATCAAAAAACAAATGATCGTCCTGGCATGTTGGTCCATGCTTTAATCCCAGAGGCAGAAGCAAGCAGAGATCTAAGTTGAAGACCAGCCTGGTCTACATAGCCAGTTCTAGGCCAACCAGGACTACGAAGTAAGACCCTGTCTCAAAACAACAACAAAAATGAATAAACTAATCCACACAAATAAATGGACTGAGTTCAATCCCAAGAACTAGGATTACAAAGTAAGACTCTGTCTCAAAACACCAACAATAAATAAGTAAATAAATACATACAATGATAATTAATTGACCACATGAAAAAATGATCTGAGTTCAATCTCCAGGATCCATAAAATGGAAGAGGAGAACCAACTCCCACCAACTACTGTGCCTCCACATGCTCCTCCACATACATTCAAAATAGGCCAGGCTTGGTGGAGCACACCTTTAATCCCTGCATGTGGGAGGCAGAGGCAGGCAGATCTCTGTGAGTTCAAGGCCAGCCTGGTCTATATAGGGAGTCCTGTCTCAAAAAGACCAAAAATAAATAAATAGGGGATAGAAAGATTGTTCACAGGTTAAGAGCACTGCTTGATCTTGCAGAGGACCCAGGTTCAAGTTCCAGCACTTTCATGGGGGCTCACAACTATCCCTATCTCCAGTTCCAGGGGATCAGATGCTCTCTTCTGACCTTGGGCATTGCACAACATGGGTACACTTACACAGATGCAGGCAATATATTCGTGCACATAAAAAAATAAAAAATAAAATATTAATTTTTAATAAATAAAATATTTAACTATAAATAACTTAAAAATCAACTATAATAAATATTTAAAAAATCAATAGAATGCATTGTATACATGCATGAAATTGTCAAAGAACAAATGTAGTAAAATATTTTAAATATTTAAATATTAACGGCTGGAAAGCCCACTAGTTCAGTGGTTAAGAGCACTGGCTGTTCTTACAGAAGACCCAAATTCAAATATGAGAACTCACATAGTAGCTAACAACTGTCTATGACTTCAATTCCAGGGGATCTGATGCCCTATTCTGCCCTCCACAGGCCTACAGGACTCAGTGTACCTACATACATACAGGCATATGTGTGCCAAAAGGCACAGAGACAGGTGAGGTGGCGCATGCCTTTAATCCTAGCACTTGGGAGGTGGAGGCAGGCATATCTCTGTGAGTTCCAGGCCAGCTGGGGCTACAGGGAGACCCTGTCTCAAAAAACACCAAAAAAATAAAGCACAATCAGCCAGGCGTGGTGGCACACACCTTTGATCCTAGCACTCAGAAGGCAGAGGCAGGCAGATCTCCATGAGTTCAATGCCAGCCTGATGTACACAGTGAGTTCTANAAAAAAAAAAAAAAAAAAAAAAAAAAAAAAAAAAAAAAAAAAGAAAGTCACAATTAATGCAGTGAAACAGCCATAGTAGTCTACCCCTCACACTCATCAGAGTGGCTACTGTTAAAAATAGAAAGGGGGCTGGAGAGATGGCCTAGCGGTTAAGAGCGCTGACTGCTCTTACAGAGGACCCAGGTTCGATCCCCAGCACCCACGTGGTGGCTGAGAAACCGTCTGTAACTCCAATTCCAGGGGAATCTGACACCCTCTTCTGACCTCCGTGGCATTGCACGACACGGGTGTACAGACCTACATGCAGATAATACATTCATACACATACAAGAATAAATAAAATTTTTAAAAAAATAGAAAGGAAGGAAGGAAGGAAGGAAGGAAGGAAGGAAGGAAGGAAGGAAAGGAAAACGGGCATGGTGGCACAAATCTTTAATCCCAGCACTTGGGAGGGAAAGGCAGGTGGATCTCTGTGAGATTGAGGCTAGTCTGGAATCCAGTAGTGATTTCCAGGCATGCTTGGGACATGGGAAACCGTGTCTCAAACAAACAAAAGAACAGAAAACATCAAGTGTTGGTGAGGGTGTGGAGAAATTGGAATCTGGGACCTAAATGCACTGTTGGAACATCAACGGCTGCAGCTGCCGAGGTAAAGAGGTGGCCAGCTGCAGATGTGCACATCTGTAATCCCAGCACCAGGGAGGTTGAGGCAGAAGGATTACCTCAAGTTTGAAGCCAGGCTGGCCCAACTGTGTGAGTCCCCAGCTGCACAGTATTAACTATAATTCCATTTCCAGGGGATCTGATGCCCTGTTCTGCCCACAGGCACTGGAGGACTCGGTGCACCTACATACATGCAGGCATAGCACTCATACACATAAAAATTTTTTTAATATGTGTATCAAAAGGCACAATCAGGTAGGCATGATGGTGCATGCCTTTGATCCCAGCACTTGGGAGGCAGAGGCAGGCGGATCTCTATGAGTTTGAGGCCAGCCTGATATAGTGAGTTCAGGACAACTGGGGCTACAGAGAGACCCTGTCTCAAATATTAAAAGGGAAATTGTTGAGCTGGAGAGATGGCTCAGCAGTTAAGAGCACCAACTGCTTTTGCAGAGGACCTAGGTTCCCAGCACCCACATGGTGGCTAAGAACCATCTTTGACTCCAGTTCCTGGGGAATCCGATACCCTCTTCTGACCTCCGCAGCATTGCATGACATGGGTGCACCGACCTACATGCAGACAGTACACTCATACACATAAAAAATAATAAATAAATTAAAGAAAATAAAAAGGAAATTGTCATATAATCCAGTGATTCCATTTCTGAACCTATATCCAAAACAATTGAAATCAGGGGCTGGAGAGATGGCTCAGTGGTTATGAGTGCCAACTGTTCTTGCAGAGGACCAGGGTTCAATTGCCAGCACCCACGTCGGCTAAGAACTGTCTTTAAGCTGGGCGTGGTGGCACATGCCTTTAATCCCAGCACTCACTCCAGAGGCAGGGGCAGGCAGATCTCTGTGAGTTCAAATCCAGCCTGGTCTACAGAGTGAGTTCCAGGCCAGCTGGGGCTATAGGGAGACCCTGTCTCAAAAAAAAAAAAAAAAAAGGAAAGGCAGAAATGACTATAAAGGCACACTCCTCAGTGCCTCGTATCTAACATATAAAAGTTCCTAAAACAATAAATGATAAACAAACAAAAAGAAAAATAGACAAAAACTCTTAAGAGCCAATTCCCTGAGAAAGATTCAAAGGGTTAATTGACATTTTTTTTAAAAAAGTTTGGGCTCATTAACACTCAGGAAAACACAATTGCAAACAGTTATTAGATTTTATATTTTGCCAATCAGATTGGAAAGAATGAAATAATATGATAAATATCAAGTGGGAAAATAGATAGTTCTACATAGTTCATTCAGGAAGGATTATAATTTAGAACAATTAAAATTGTCATCTACCTAAGGATACCCAACGTATGACACAAGAAATTCATTTCCAGTTTTGTTTTGCCCTAGGGAACATCTCACATATGTGTCCAAAGTAACAAACATTCACAATGAAATCCATTGCTGCACTGTCCACTGTGGTAAGAATGTATGAACAGAACAAGTACCCTTGAGGATAGAATGGACAATTAAATTATAGTTCACTGATACTGTGATATCATTACACAGGAATAAAATAAATGAACTAGGTTTGCATAGGCTAATGGACAAATTTCACAGAAAAGTGAAAAGAAATGCAACAGAGGAGGCTGAGGCAAAAGGAATTTCCAGAAAGAGTAAGGAAAAGACAGTGATCTCTGTTTGGGATGGGATAAATGTCACATGCTGGGCCATTCAGGAGTACAGGCTCTCCAGATGAAACCAGGTGTTAGAGAACGTTGATAACT